>APFE031705529.1:11348-26376 GCA_000404065.3 Pinus taeda | reverse complement strand
AGTGACTTCCATGATCAGTAATAATAGCTTGAGGAACACTGAATCTAGCATTTATATGATTGAATACGAAAGTTGCAACAGTCTTGCCGTCTGCCGAAAATGTAGGTATCACCTCGGCCCACTTAGTAAAATAATCTACCGCTAGGATAATATACGCATGCCCCCCCGGCTGAGTGAGGGTTACATGTAATAAAGTCAATACCCCACTTTTCGAAAGGACCGACAATAATTATAGGGTGAAGAGGAGCAGGTGGAGCATGCATTTTACGATCAAAGATTTGACAATTGTGGCATTTCTGGATTGCATAAATACAATCTTTGAATAAGGATGGCCAGAAATAACCAATGCGCAATATCTTTTGGGCTATGGCATACCCAGACATATGACCACCACATGCTCCAGAATGACAGTCATTCAAAACCTTTTCAGCTTCTTCATGAGTTAGACAATGTCGGAAAACATAATTCGCTCCACAACGATAAAGTGTATCACCAATAATATTGTATTGTTGGGATTGGAAACATATTTTCCGTCGCTGAGATCATGAGATTTCAGGTCGAAAAGATTGGGTTTGGAGATAAACAATAATATATCCATACCAAAGATCAAAAGTACTGATAAGAAACAAGGATTCATTCGCAATGGGCTGCTTCGCCACAGTTTCAATATCAGTACGCGGGAAATCACACATCAGTTCGGCAAAAACCAAAGATTTCTTTGCCTTGGATTTTTCAAATTCCAAGTCAAATTCCTACAAGATAACTATCCATTTGGAATACTTGCCCCCTAGCAATTGTTTAGTCAAGATATACATCATAGGGTTATAGTTATAAATTATCGTGGTTTTGCGTAATAAGATATTTGGACAGCTTAGACAACTGTTAAGGCCAATTTCTCCACATGTGAATATTTAAGCTCAATTAGATGCAGATTTTGACTAAGATAGTAAATCACATGTTCATTGTTGAATTCATCTTCCTGAACTAAAACCATGCCAATGGTGGAATGAGAAGTGGCGAGATACAAAAAGTAATCCTGGTTGTAATTGGGAGGATGCAGTAACGACGCATGGGTTAACGCGTGTTTAAGTGCATCAAAAGATTTACAAGCGATATCATCCCAAAAGAATGGAATATTCTGTTTTAACAACCTAGTAAAACCTTTCGTTATCTCGATGTAGTTAGGAATGAAACGACGTAAAAAGTTTGCTTTCCCGTGCAAACTTTAGAGTTGGCGAAGAGTTAAAGGAGGAGGTAGATTGACGATAGCTTCAACCTTCGAGGGAACGACACGAATGCTAGCCTTTGAAATGGAAAATCCCAGTAAGCGACCCGTTTCTACATAGAATATACATTTGTGTGGATTTACCCTAATTCGATAATGCCTACATCTGATAAAGATAGCTCGTAAATGAGTGAGATGATTAGCTCTACGCGATGAATGGGCAGGTAAATCATCAAGATAAGGCTACACAATGTGCTTGATGTCATGAAATGCGTAAGACATAGCCCTTTGAAAAGTTGCTCTTGCATTCTTCAATCCAAAGGGTAATTTGCAATAAGCAAATGTCCCCCATGGACAAATGAAAGCTGTTTTAGGTTGGTCAGCAGGGAGTATGTTGATTTGATTGTAATCAAAAAACCATCCATAAAGGAGAACATTTCACTGCCGGCACAATCATCAATAATTTGATCAATATAGGGGTTTGTATAATTGTCTTTAGGAAAAGCTCGACTAATATCCCTATAGTCGATACATATTCTTATTGTTCCTTGTTTTTTGTTGACAGGAACAATATTTGATACCCAATCGGTTAAAGGAGTTGGATAAATGAAACCTGCACGAAGTAATTTCTCAACTTCGGCTTTGATAGCAGCAAATTTTCTCAGATGTATCTGATGTAAGCGTTGCCAGACAGGTTTAGCATCCGAGTATGTTTTAATTTCATGGACAACAATTGATGGATCGATTCCTAGCATTTCTTCATATGACCAGGCAAACACGTCACAAAATTCTTGAAATAGGGCTTTATAAGTTTGGATTTCATCGTTCGTACAGGAAGCACCTATATGAATGTTTTCAATAATTCCTGGCTTAACTAAAATGTCAATAGGAACCATTCGAGAGATATTTCCCAAATTTAACTCAAAATCAGAATGTTGCAATGGATTTTGTGGTTCTTTGACATAGTCAGTAGTAAAAATAGAAGAAAAATCATTTTCAAAATGATCAAGCTCAGGTAAAAACGAAGATCGGTGATGAAGATCTTCCCATGGTAGATCATCAACAGACAAAAGTTCACGAATCTGTTCATTAGTATGAACAGGATCAGAAAGTGTTGTTGTAGCTGAGGTTGATATCGAAAGTGATTCCCCATGGACCACATTCATTGGATCAGTTTCAGTTGAACAAGAATAAAAAAAAGTACAGCCTGATATGCAATTTCAAAGGGACTCAAAGGCATTGCACCATCAAATGAATCCACCTTAGAATCGGAAGGTACGATCCAAGGATCATCAAAAGTAACAGTATTCGATGAAATCATATGAATATTTGCAATAGAAGGTGATACGTTAGGAGGAGGGAAGGAAAAAGTTCCTAGTAAACCAGAATCTTTAATCAAACCTATGTCAACATCCTTGTAAGGGATAGTCATTTTATCGATGTGCTAAATACTATCTGTAGAGGCTGGGTTGGATGAGAAATAAGTCAGTTGGTCTATCGTAACAATCTTTTCGTTATGAGGAAAGTTGATAAGCCGAAAGACCGATGAAACAATTGCAGTCATAGCATAAGACCAACTGCGACCCAGGAGAAGGTTGTAATCTAGAGGGACATCAACCACTTCCACATCTAGATTTACGGTTTTGCCTTCGACCCCTATAGGTAAATCCTACAAAATACCAAAAGGATGGAACCCTCGGCCATCAAAAGCCTTTAGAATTGTCGGAGACTGATTGAGTGTGGGAGAACCAAGCGATTTCCAACACTGGATCGACATAATAGACGTAGAAGCCCCTTCATCAATCACAGTCCAAAAGCAAGGTCTGTTTTTGACTAAAACTGGAATTTAGAAAGCCATTTGATGAGGTAGGCAGGGTGTACTATTCTCTAAATCGAAGATTATTAGGTTTGAATCCTGAATATCGACAGCTCCTATAGCAGACAATAGTAATTTACGCGGTGTTGGGCATGATTGCAACACTTCCAAAGCCGACATTGCTGAAGGGGATATAGCTAAGTCTTCAACAATGTTGTAATTCTAAGCAACTCTCACATGTGGATTGAAAGCTAATTTACTAAGTATACCTTTAGCAGGCAGTTTGATTACTAAGTCAGGGTTGGGTTTCTCGATCTGTAGTGGACCAGAACTAGGAGGAGGTGTAGTTGATGTGTTTGAATTAGAAGATTATGCTTCTTTACCACAAAACAAGATTTTTACTACCATAATCTTGCGATTGCGTCGCAATCCTGACATGAGACATCATCATAATGGGTTCTTCTGAGGCATTCGAGGAAGAACCAATCATGTTACTATCTTGAGTAGGAAAAGGATCCTACAAGATAGCAGGAGTTTGAGAACCTTTAACGAATTTCAAAACCTCTGCTCGATGTGGCATTCTTTGGTAAAATGATCCTCTTTGCAAATGAAACAAGGATAGTGAGGTTTCTGTTTTTTGTTAGTAGATTCATTTTTATCCATTTTATCTTTTGAATTTTGTTTTTTTTTCTTCTTCCCCTTCTTTTTACTACCGGATTTTGATTTGGTTGTAGATGATTCTACGACATGGATGTCGGCAGAAAATTCAACGGAAGAATCTCCTTTCGGGGAATCAGGGAAAGTTATTATAGGAGAAGAATTCTTTGAAGATTTCTTCTTACTTTTAGTACTAATTGAACCAATCATACCATTAATGGCACGAGACCCTGAAGTAGCTGCAGTTATTTGACCGTGTTTTTGAAGATCAAGGATTTTTTCATGTAAAGTACCTCACTGCGTATAGAAGAGGTCAAGGTACTAAGCTTGAGCAATGACTTGCTCTTCAATTACAACTCCTCCTTTAGCTACATCTTCAGTGATTTTGGGTAACAATGATTTAATGAACCATTATGCTAAAATTTGATCTGAAATGAAAACTTTCATTAAACGCCTTCTATGTCACCATTCATGAATATGATCAAAAATATATGTGGACATGGATTGTTTCAGTGAAGTTAACAGTTCCGTGCCATTGTCGTATCTGACAAGCAACTAAAAATGAGTTAAGAAAGCAGTGGCTAACTAATTGAAATTATTAAAAGAGCCTCATGGTAACTCAATGTACCATTTGGCGGCAAGACCAATAAGAGTTCGTTGAAAAAGACGCAATCGAATTGAATCATCAATGATTGAATTAGATGCACACCAGAGGTGATAAGTCAAACGTGATTTGATGGATCCTCACCTGACTTACCCTTGAATTTCAAGATATCACTGGGCAACTTACTAGGCATTGGCGGCCAATATGGAAGATAGAAAATCGAATCATTCGTGAGGCACGACGAATCAGGTAAATCCAAAGTTGCAATAAATGGTAACCGATGGTTAGGGTCGCGAAAACCTTGAGTAATGAGACCAGTTCCAGGAGGAGGATATCTAAATAACCTGGAATCGGATTTGCATTAGGAATGTTATAACCCCCTAGAAAACCAAGATTAACCAGACCAAACTGGGGTTGTTGAGGCTGTTGATAAGTATTTCCAGGATACGGTTTTGTTGAGGCTGTTGATAAGTATTTCTAGGATACGGTTGATACTGATAAAATGGGTTTTGTACAGTTGGAACAAATTGATACTGTCCCTAGTACGGTTGATAGGTGAATTGCGGTTGACATGTGGCAATCGTACTTGGACTAGCTTGTCCTACAAGCATTTGGACCGAAGTCTGAACTGTAGGCCCTGACTATGGCACAGAGACTTGAGGAATTTGCACTGATGCAAGGATAGTAGAAACCGGAGCTACAGATACTCTAGAAATAGGTGTGGTAGGTTGAACAAAAGTTGTAGTAGTCGCAGTAGTTTGAGGCGGAGTCTGAGGTGCGTTAGGCCTAGGCTGCTGAACTAAACCAAGTGCAGAGATTTGAATAGTAGGTTGGATAGGTTGCTGGGTTGGACCAGAAACCAAAGGTTGTCCAGGGTGATTAGGTAACTACACATTAGGTTGCATAGTTTGTTGAGCTTGAGAAGGATTCCACACCATGTTCATTCTGGGGTATGGACCCATAAAAGGTTGTGCATATGGAGGACCATAACCTGGTTGAACGTAGGGCTGATAATTAAGTGGTACATTTCCATTTCCTTGTAAAAACGATTGACCAGAAGGCGCTTGGAAACCTTAAGTTGGGTACTGACCTTGAAGTTGATAACCCTGAGGCACGTACTGAATCTAGGGTTGATAAGCATCCTGAGGAATATACTGAGCCTGGGGTTGACCTTGGGGTATGTACTGTCCTAAAGGTTGAAAACCTTGAGGTAGCCCTCCAGGCGGTAACTGACTACCTTGGGGTTACCCCCTAGGCGATAACTGACTACCTTGGGGTTGCCCCCCAGGCGGTAACTGACTACCTTGGGGTTGCCCCCTAGGCGGTAACTGACTACCTTAGGGTTGCCTCCCAGGTGGTAACTAACTACCTTGAGGTTGAGGATTTGGAATACTACCAAACATCATAAGGATTTGCTTTGTGTTCAACGTTTGAGTTTCATTACTACCAGATGATAATTATCGTTCAGTCGGTCAAGGAGTTGCTCCTGACAAAGTACCTGAGAGTGACTGGTACCCCGAAGGAACAGAAGGACCGCCGTATAAAAATGTTTCCAGTGATTGGGAAAACATAGATGACTGTCTTGACATGATCGATGAAGGATAATAACCTCTTGGTGTAGGATGAAAAGGAATTCGAGGTGGTGAAAAACTAAGACCCGGGTTTTCTAAAAAAATTGTCAATGATAAATACCAAGCATCACTCCTAAAAGGACTGTAGAATATTGATTCACGCTCCCTAAGATTTAAAGTCTGTTGGTTTTCAGGAAGAGTTACGTCTTCATCTGGACTGACAAGTTCTTCAATAGAAATGAGGCCAGAAGGATGATTTTGAGTAATGATATTTCTTACCCTCGGTGAACTAGGATCACTAGAAGTGGGAGTAACAAATCCTGAAGATGGTTCCAAAACAACATTTTTAGTGTCAGGTTTAGAAATTTCAGGTTCTTCATCTAATTCACTAGAAGGAGAAATACTACCAGTAACTTCGGAAAATGAAATTGGCTCTTGAATATACTCTGTTGTTTGTATTTGATAATCAGGATGAACAATTAGAGATGACTCTCCGACGTCTGGTGATCCAACTCTACTGTCACTAGGTGATATGAGAGCTCGCAGCCCTTCAAGTTGGTTTGGTGTATACTTAGGAGGTTTCCCCTGAAGTCTACGAGATTGTCTCGGTAATTCAGTCACGATTAAAATTAATTAATCAAACGAAAACAAAGAAAATTTCAATAAAAACACCTAAAGTATCTAAAGAAACAAACAGCTGAATCACACGCCTAAAAAATCTAAGAGTTCAAACCACGCACAAACAGTAACTTCCTATACTAAAAACACTAGTTGGTGATGAAATCCAACTTAGTAGAAGTTTAATACAGAAAGGGCAGTTGGAACAGTTACCCCAAAAACCTGCTTAATGAAATAGACTGGCACAAGTTTATTTACAAAACCATCTCGAGTGAACAAAACCCCCCAGAGAGTCCAAGTGAGCCTATTCGACGTCTTCTCCAGGTACAGTGAGATCTTTCCTTCACCATCACCTTAGGAAATAATCTTAAGTTTATGGACACTAAGGTTACCAACAACAAAAAATACAACTGGGGAATAGTCTATGAACCGATTCCATGTGCAAGGGCAGAGTAACAAAGCTCAATCCCCTTGAAGGCTCCTCGACATGGTCAATCCGAGGTTTACCAACAAGTGACCCCAGGCTCCTCGACAATGGTTAATCCGAGGTTTACCATTTATAATACACGAAGATCTTTTATCCTTCCCAATGAAACATAATTGATTGTCTCAAAAGTTCGAACATGATCTCGTGATTGACTCCTTTAAGAGAAGCTTCCCAGAATATATCAATTACAATTGGATTTATTTCCTACCGCAAGATGTATCTACTTGTTTGTTTTAACTATCTTGGAGAGTTAACTACTCCCTACTCCAAGATACTAGCCTAAGCTATATTAGTGATAAGAGCATGCACCTAGAATGATAAGGAATTCATTTTTCTTTCAATGAAATTCTAGCTAAAAGAAAGAGTTTGAGAATGCAATTCTTAAAGAAACAATTCTTTCTTTCAACATGGAAATGGAAAGAAAATATTTTTGTTTTTGTTTTTTGTTTTTTGTTTTTTTTTTAAATAAGAACTCAAAAAAAGACAAATAATTAATGCTCACAATAAATCCCTTTCACTTTTCAAAACTCGAAACTACAAAAAACAATTTGCTTCAAAAGAGATCTACAAGTTCTAGAAAAAACACTCAAAACTACAAAACACTAATTTTGAGATATAAAAACTTTAAGAATCTAATTGAATAAAAGCTTCAATTCCTTTTTGAGGACGTTTTACTTAGTTGTTCAGTAAACTAAGGATTCATTTGCCCAAAATAACAAATCAATCAAAAAACATCTAGATATGTTTTCTTTTGTAAACATGAAATTCTGAACTTATAACAAAGTTTGTTCAAAGATTTGCAATGAGAAAACTAAATCTGTTTCTCACTGAGGATCGATTTCACAACCAAGTCAAACTCATCAAGAAGATGAAAAGACACCAGGGTGATCTAAGGTTTCTCAAGCTTCTGATCTCTGAGTCACTACAGAGACAAAGTGAAAACCACTTCAAGCATGCAAAACTTCTAGAAAATTATCCAAAACAAAAATACTATCGGAACTCACTCACAAGAGATTTTTGACAAGAAAAATACAAATCTGGTTTGACACTAAGAATGCTAAATCAAACCTAAACTTAATTGGAAGAAGATATCTTAAGTTTTTCAAAAAAAAATTAACAGGGTCCGCAGGCTCCAGAAGCAATAGGTGCAGTCCCGCATTGTTTACTCAAGGAAAATGCGGCACTGTCTGTGAAGACAAAGTGCGGTCCCCAGAAAACTTCAAAAAAACAAAAATACTTCAAGATTTTTGAAAACTACCCAAGCTAGTATACATCAATCAAAGACCAGAGAAAAAAAAAAAAAAATTCTCAAGTCAAAACAAAGGAAAACCAAAAATCAAATTCCGTCCCCAGCGGAGTCGCCAATTTGTTGGCTGGATAAATCGATCTTGTGGACAAGACCGATATCCCTAGTATCAGAAGATAATCTAGCAACAAATAGACAAACAAACCTATCATTCCCTAGACATATGCGACTTATAAGTAAATAATACAAAGGTGTTAAGACCCTACCTTAGATCCAATGCTTGTTCGTAGTAGTCATTCTCCGGTCATTAGAAAGAGTTATCTTTGAAGACCTGTGATCAAAAACAAGCAAACATTAAATAGCACCTGCATAGCAAATAATATAAATCATGCCTATTATGGTGATCAAGGAATCCATAAAATAAACAATGAATTAATAGCTTATTAAGAAAAACAAATATATTTGTATTAACTTTGAATAGTAGAAGAACCTTACAACCTTTTCAGCCTTGATGTTGAACAAGTTCTTCCTGGGGTCCGAAACAGGAATTTCCTTTACTTTGACAAGTCTTGCACTCTTCCAAATGAGATTCATAGAGGTATGTAATCTCTCCTCATAAAAACTCAACTAAAGAAGACTAAGTTCCAACAACATTTTACCTCAAAAAATATTAAGCTTCTAACCTCATGTTAACTAGCTCAATGCTTCTTTTTATAGTGTAGAGGAGGAGGTTACAGTTCCACCTCTGAAGGGATATAATCCTCCTTTAAAGGAATAAGCTCCTGACATCAAGGGGTTAGCTCCTTAAGGTATGGGATACATGAACCTTAAAAGAGCGAACTTGTCACCTCAAGATTCCTTCTAGAAGCTTCTAGAAATAACTGAAAGTGAGTTTTTCAGAATATACTTACGCCTTTTCAACTTTTACAGGGGTCCACACCTTTAACACAGAGACAGTGTGGTCAGGTGCGCTAGAGACATGACCATTAGGTGCAGGACCGCAGGTAAGACAAAGAGAAAGTGTGGAACCAGAGTTTTAAAAACTTTTGAGAGCTTTTCTCTTATTTTCAAGGCTTGATATGAGAAACTGATGTTTTAGACTTGCAGAGGAGGAAAGTATGAGTGGTAATGAACTCACACAGATAACAGAATGTCAAAGTGACAATTTTCAGTGCAATGTATTTTAAAAATTAAATTTCTCCATTTTTGCCCAAAATTTTTGGAACAAGCTTGTTCTAATATGTCTTTTTATGCATTGTAGGACATTCAAAATGCTTATTTGGCGAGAACGCGAGCACGAGGATGTAGATAAGCCTCAATAAATCATATGCCCACATTACAGGCATTGAGAGCATGCGCATTGTATAAGTTTTGGGCCATACTGGGCATGAGGGCCCAAGTAGACCTCTCGACATGGCTGGTAGACAGATGGAACGCACAGGACCAGTGGTTTGTGATTGGGGGCCACTGGCTCAAAATTGAGCTGGAGGACATATGTTTTTTGACTGGTTTGTCTAAGAGGGGCGAACAATTATCTCTTTCTGGGACTAGACCAGGTGGCCAGTCTGTCGCTAGTCTCTAATTGGAGTTTTGCGATGATTAAGCAGACCCCAAGGATAAACGGATTGATATTAAAACTATTAGCCATCCTGAGCTTAAAACTATCAGTCGTCCTGTTAACCAACTCAATGCTTCTTTTTCTAGTGCAGAGGAGGAGGTTACAGTTCCACCTATGAAGGGATAGAATCCTCCTTCAAAGGAATAAGCTCCTCACATCAAGGGGTTAACTCCTTAAGGTATGGGATACATGAACCTTAAAAGAGCGAACTTACCTCCTCAAGATTCCTTCCAGAAGCTTTTAGAAATAACTGAAAAATGAGTTTTTCATAATATACTTGTGCCTTTTTAACTTTTACAGGGGTCCGTACCTTTAACACAGTGATAGTGCGGTCAAGTGCGTTGGAGACATGACCATTAGGTGCGAGACCGCAGGTAAGACAAAGAAAAAGTGCGGAACCAGAGTTTTAAAAACTTTTGAGAGCTTTTCTCTTATTTTCAAGGCTTGATATGAGGAACTGATGTTTTAGACTTGTAGATGAGGAAAGTATGAGTGGTAGTGAACTCATACAGATAGCAGAATGTCAAAGTGACAATTTTCAGTGGAACAGTAAGTCTAAGTGAAGGCATTAGAGAGAGAATGGTGGAGAATTGAATAAGCATATGTGATTTCCTTGGGGATAAAAAACCCAAGAAAGGAAATGGACCAACACCCTTTAAGGATCTAATAGGTATCCAAGATAAGAGTGGGCGAAGAGGACTAATATTCTTTTAGGATTCAAGGCCAATAATCCAAGGTAATAATAGTCCTAAAAGGTCATACTTTGTGAACATCTCGATGGGGTATGTGCCTTGTAGAGTTAGTGCGATATCACACATAAAGCCTCCCAACATAATGCTCTTGAATGAAATAGAGCTTGTCAAGTTAGGCCTCAATGAAAATGTTGGTCATAATCACGATGCTTACAGTTTCGCATATTAATCTGACTTCTCTTATGACAACTCTCCAGTTTGACAATGATGTTGTATTGGTTGTAAAATTATGAGTACCTCCCTAGTTAAGAGGGAGTGCAGAAAATGTAACTAGTTTTGGTATTCATAATTTTTGTACTCATTTCAATATGTATCCTATGTAATGAACAAAAGAAGAAAATAAAAAGCTATTATTTTTAAAACATGGGTTCCATGCTCATTATTCATGGTATTCTAGGTAAAAGCATTCATGCTTCTAGGGCTTGTTAGGTCTTAGGATTTATTGTCACGAGTCAAAGGAGTCAACATCATGTTCAGAAGACCCTTCTTGGTAAAATTTACTTGGAAAAATAATTTATTTTGAGTCTAGAAAGTCCTGGAAACTCCAAAAGTACAAGTGGGCGCTAGTAGCTTCAAGTCAGCCTAAAGCATGCCTAAAGGAGGATATTACACCCCTTGGAAAGGCTATATAAAGAAGCAGTTCGACCTCATTTAGCACTCACTCTCTCAAGAAGTTAGATCTCAAGAAAAGGTTAGATATATGGCTAGAAGACAAGAAGAGTGAAGGTCTAAAAGAGTAAGGAAGGACAAAAAACTTGTTTTTGGGACATCTCTCTCCCATAAGTGTGAAAGTCTAGGGTTTTTGCAGCTACAAAAGTGGTTGAAATTGCAGATTCGAGTTACAGTAAGACAAAGTGAAATATCCTATTGCAAGAAGCAATAATTACCCTAAAGTTGTCTCATTAGCTTTAGTTGGAGCTATCTTGCTCAAGGAACGTCTCCAGAGGAGGTTGCGTTAGGGTTTCTAAAGTAGTCTTAAGGGTTGAAGTTGTAGTTTGAAGTTGGTTGGTGTGGGATCAAAGAAATACTTGTTGAAAGGGCTAACTTGGTACTTGGAGAAGGACTTGGTCTAAGACTTAGGCTTGTGTCTCATTTGAAGCAGATTCTATAAGAAGATAAGAGTTGTTTTCCCTTTGGAGTGGATTTTCCCTGATTGAGAGCCTAATTTGTGTGTCCTCTATTGTAATTGTTTGTTCTTGATATTTGTTTAATGAAAAGATCTAACTAAAGAACTAAAAAGGATTAACTAAGTTCACAAGCAAATATTATGGTACAGAAAAATTGATATAATAAGCTACCACTTTGAATTTTCCTACAAGGGTCTCACTCTACGGGATACCTACTTTTATAGCCTCAACAAAACGGGCCAAATGTTTTATTAGGGACTTGAACATAAGCTGCGAGACTGTGAAACTTACCTCCCAACCACTTCATATATAAACCCTTCAATATAGAATGTTAACTTGAACTTGGAGAAAGATATATAAGCTGAAACAAAAATTCACTGAATAAAGTTAAAGTTTTCAATTGTATGTATCATTATTCATTGAATAAAGTTGAAATTTTCAAATGTATGTATCTTTAATCACTAAATAAGTTAAAGTTTTGAAATGTATGTATCGTTTTGTTTTTTTATTAATGTGTAAGTATAATGAATTTCAATAACATAAGCAACTAATACATTGTTCCAATTTATCTTACCATATCTTTTAAGATAGTAGTGCAACTCAATTCTAGTGTAACAGCCTCCTCCCACATCTACCCGAGCAACAAGCCAACTGGGGTAAACATGTGACGAGAAGTTACTATGATATGATTCGACCTCCTAAGTCACCTTAAGGAAGTGGAATCGATGGAAACACACCATACAGACTTTCAACATCAGCAACAGGACTCCCAAGAACCATCCCAACCTTTCAGGTAACCAACCCCTCAGTCCCACTGAATTTTTAAACCAATTAACCCTCGTACGCTCCCATGAGTTTAGGTCCCTACAATACTAGTGATTACCCCATCACTATTGTAGTTGTATTCCTTATTTATATTGTTGTGCCCCTATTGTCCCCATATTGTTATTACTGTGCCCCATAGAATCCCTCTATTGTTATTTCTGTGCCTTTATATTATTATTGTTAAGTCGACTGGGTTATATTGTGACTCCTTAGACTCCTATATATAGAAAGGAGGTTTTGTCATTTGAATCATGAAGGAATCATTCATTTGTCTAATGTAAAAGAGGTTGTCCCCTCGAAGAGGCTGAATTCTAAGGTGTTGATCTATCTTTTCTATCTTTTTGTGAGATGGTTTCAAAACAGGATGCTTCATATGTTGCTACATGTGTGACCCTCATTTTGCAATCATGCCTCCCAAGCAGAGAATGTGTTGTAGGAGGGGGTTCAGGGGGAAGCATCCCACAAGGCCAACGAAGGGCTAGGCTCTTTGATTTGGACTCTGTTGCCACCTATTTTAACATTGTTCCTTCATAGACACGAGGGGAAATATGAAAACTGGAAACACGCACGGGCAGAAAGACAATGCCACTTGGACTATGAGATTTTGGATGAGGTTTCTATTCAGGTTTCGAATCCTGATCATACAAAGGAATTGAAAAATAAATACTTAGACTCAATAGCCATTCACTTGCGGACGAAGATGTTAATCAACATGGTCGTGAATGACAAATAAGTGGAATAATATAATGTGTTCGCTTCTTTGGAGGACATGTAGAGGACGTTGAGGAACCAACACTTCAATTTGGAGAGGTTGGATGCAAGGTTTGCACACAAGGAAGGACACGTCCAACGTGATTCGAACATCGATGCACCTCATAGATCAATTGTTAGGGACCTTGCTCTCGTCTCTTCTTATATTTTTTAATAGATAAGGTTGTTGATGCTTACTTATGGTAGGATAATCCTAAGTGCAAAATTTTTTGCTAGAATAAATGTAGTTGATGCTACTATAGTGGAGCGAGTAGCTAATCTATTCATCTTTGAGAGGGTAAGTTATATGGATCTTTCATATTTTCCCCATGAATATGCACTTCAGAGGCAACAATATATTTTTTTAGGACTTGCATTTCATGGGTTTATTTTTTTGCACCTGTAGGATGTTGTCATTAGAACAATGGGACTTATTCAAAACATTCCTGATTACAACTCATTCTAATGCTACATTTACTAGCTCTATTAGTCGATAAACTATTCATTGTCCCAAAAACAATAATTATTGCTTGTGAGCTTTATCTTGATTTACAACCTATTGCATTTAATTTGAATAACAAGGACATAAAAATTGCGATTGTTTTTTAAATGAGACGGTAGGTCTTATAGTTTCATTATTGTAAGCTACCAGTGTTTTAATATCTATTCATCTTTCCGTTGCACTTATTTGGAGTCATTGTATAAATTATGACTAGAAAAATGAGATCATTCAAAAACACTTTTCTCAAAAACACAAATTGAGAGTCATATGGAGTGAACTGGTGATCATGTAGTATACATGTAACTCTAGGTAAATATGTGAAGTTACAACAACTAGACCTTTCATATAACACACTCACAGGGCACATGCTTCATGTCAGACAACAATGATTCAAGTTACAATGAATGGCATCGCTTGTGAGATATTAATTTTGTTTTTTTGTACCAGATGCATGTCAAATGACACATAGGAATTGTTTGCAGCATTGGTGGTAGATTGGAAATTTTTTCACATGTCATGTTGTTTGTAGGGCCAAATTTTCTTTAGTCCAATGCATTCAAATTTTCTTTTCCTAGCCGATGAATATTGCTTAACTGTTTTGGGGATGAACATGAAATGTTGCTTCAACCATGGGCCATATACGCTTAACTTTTAGCAGGTTACAGAACATCTTGTACCATGTATTTTTGTTGATAAGAGTAAAGACTTCTCCCATTAAATTAAATATGTTGTAAAGTTAAATTAATTTATTACTTGTTGTTAGAGACAATAATTTATGTTGCAAAGGAAATAGTTCCAAACTTGACAACCTCTAGATCACATAACATATCACATCTCTCTTCATCTATGCTCTTCTTCGATATGATACTACCTTATGAAATTTCCATTGCAACATTTGGTGAAATTACTAATTTAATTTATAATTTATTATATCTTTTTAATATCAATTTGTCATATAGTTCAACCCAACCTTCAACATATTAATAATAATATTTTAATAAAATAACTACTTAAATAGATACAATGTAAGTGTTTTGAAATGTATTATTAATACGTTCAATGCAATAAATGGTTTTGCCTTATATCATTAAAAATGATTATATTAAGTCATTATTCAATATATTTAAATCATTTAATGAGTTCATTGCACTAAATACTATTGCCTTATATCATTAAAAATGATTATAATAAGTCATTATTCGATATATTTGAAATTATTTGTGTACATTA
>APFE031705523.1:0-48206 GCA_000404065.3 Pinus taeda | reverse complement strand
TTTTAAGAATCATTTATACTTACAATAACTCCTCATCTACTCTCCCTGTACGAGTGTAAGAGATATTTTCCTCTCAAATGACTCCATACCTGAGATATTTTGTATGTAACCTCTATATATTCCCCCTCGCGTTTGTTTAGAGGGGTTGGACTCCGGATGTAAGAAATCTCCTGATATCTTCTCTGTTATTCTGATATTGTAAATTCTCAAACAGTTAATACAAAGGACAATGGGATTTCTTCAAAGATGTTTGTCTCTTGATCTCCTGATAGTGTGTGGCTCAAAGTTGCAGGATTCCTGTTCATTACATGGCTCAATAAATTTTCTCATGGCTCTTTATTTCACCTGTGTTTCCTATTATTCCATATATCTCTCATGTTCTCTACATATGTCTCTCATGTTTTCTATATGTTTGAAACTCTAGATAGTAAGAAAAAGAATAGTCTCAGGACTTAGTCATTGACTACCCTGACCTCAATCAAATCTATCTTGTATGTTTTCTTCTGATACAGTATTTAAAGAGTAATTCTTCGCAGCTACCTTTGATACTATGTCATCACAATATGTTGTTGTTTAGGAATTCAAGCAATTGCTCCTAAATCACAAGCCTCTTTGTAATATTCAGCTGAAGCAAAGAATTCTTAACTGCTCTTTGCAGGTTGTCTTCACCTCATGCTACCTATTTACAGTTTGTTTTATGAAATGCACACAGGCCCTGTAGCTTTTCCCTTCACCAAACTCAAGATTTCAAGAGAAAACAGTCCTAGACCCCATTGCCCAATGGATTAATCTTACCTGTTGATATACTTTAAAGAAACCAGAAGCATCCTCCCAACCAAACATACAAAACAATCAATATTCACTTCATACTAGAACCTAAAACCTCACTGAAAAAGCAGTGACAAAACTATATAAGAGAGCCCTCTCTGACTGCAGCTAGGCTAGAAGCTGCAGCCCAAAGATTGGTTAGTGGTTACCCCGGCCGGTGAGTGTCTCTAGGAGTCAAAGAGAAACAACCTGCGTGTTACAGTCACTTTAGTATCGAGACTTTGGGGTTTCTACTACTATAATCCATCCCCCATTTTTGTAGGATTTTGGCCGTATCAAGAATTTTGGATTTCGGTCAGTGTAGTATTGATCAACTAGGAGTAAAACTCCTTTCAGAGTAAAATAATTTTTTGGGCTCATCATGGGACACTTGCAAGAGACCTAGCCCATAAAATTCAAGATGATTAGTTAATTGCAGTGCTACCATTCACCTATAAGTCCCGTAATTTTCATGCGCTCCCAATTTTTTCCCGACACAACTTAAAGTGAGCCACATCACTAGAATTCTGAGCTTGCCCTCTATCCAACCATACTACTCTTAAGTAATTTCAAAATGTGACCAGGGATAGTGTATGGACAATACCAAGTCTCAAGTTACAGATGTAGAGAAGGTCAAAGCCCTCGAGAAAAAAATAATTGACTTCGAGACATCCTTTAATGAATAAATCACAATAGTAGTACTATAATACTTGAGGACATCTCACTAATCCAAGAGGGGATAACACAATTTTGATTCCCACGTAGAAGGACAATCCAACCATAACATTCATTTCCATGGAGGTCACCATTATTCCAGCCACTAGACACCCAAGCTAGACATGTACAAATTTGATGCCTCTAACTTGACAGTATGGGTGGCACAAATGGAACAATATTTCGACCATAGTAATATCTGGGATGATGACACAAAAATACATGTGGGAGATATTTAATTGGACCAAGAGAGATGGAAATGGTGGTAGTGGCATCAAAAATGCTATCTAGGGAGGCAAATTTGGAACATGTTCTGAAAAGCCATTTGGGACTGCTTTGATTGGGAATCTTACTTTCTATTTCATCTCACTAAGCTTAGGAAAAAGGGTACAGTACGTGACCACATTGCAACCTTTGAACAATTGCGCATCGAGATGGAAGGACTAACATATGCCTTTTACTTGGAATGTTTCATCAGTGGTCTAAAGAAACCCATCCAAGCCCATGTCTGAAAGCATCACCCAACTACCTGGTTGGAAGCATACAAAAAGGCCTTAGATGTAGAATTCACTTTAAATTCCCATTCTAATCCTCTAAATTTCATTACATGGGCACGTCCCACCCCGACTATGAGCCCCACCTAGACAGTTTAGGTAAAAAAGTTGTTCCTGAAATAAATGGCTCAAAGAAGGAAATAAGGACTCTAATACTACTGTGATGACAAATACTCCCTAGGACATAAATGGAAGAAACCAAATTCTTTCAAATTGACAATATTGAAAGCAAATTTTCCGATGAAGCTACATCCATTGAAGTTCCTGAGGAGGAAGAGGGTGAAACTCAAACAACCTTGGACATTGATGCTGCAAATATGCCAAATGAGCCATTTATCTCACTCCATGCCCTGACCAACATTTCTTCTCCTCAAACTCTCAAAATTCGAGGTTTTATTAAACATCAACTAGTAGTGGTGTTGATTGATAGTGTTAGCACACATAACTTTGTCTATAAGAGAGTAGTAGAAGTCATTCACTGTTTTGTTAGGTCGGTATCTAATTTCCAAGGATTTATCACTGATGGGGGGGCCATGAAATGTGAATAATTCTATGAAAATATTAAGCTTCAGATGGGGCATTATCACCTCAAAACCCAAATTTTTTCCATTGAAATGGGTGGTTCTGACATTGTCCTTGGTGCTATATGGCTTCGCACATTGGTCCCTATCATAACGGAATTCCATGAGTTATATGTGAGATTTAAGTAGAACGACCACACTTATACACTAGAGGGACTCTAGGCAGGTGTTCCTACTATCATTAGCTCGCTTTGAATGGAGAAGATTTTAAAAACAGGTTTTCATGGGATAGTAACAAAATTTAATGCCATCCATGTCGTTGAATCCACTCCTAAAATTCATTCGATATGCAGCAAGTATTAGATCACCACCAGTGTGTCTTTTACAAACCTAAGGAACTCCCACCCACTAGAGGTGAACATGATCATAACATCCCTTTTCTCCTATGTACCCAACCGCCAAATGTCTGCCCCTATCGATATCTCTTTGTACAAAAGAATAAAATTGAAAAACTCATCAAGGAATTCCTCGAAGGTAGTGTTATTCGTTCCAACATCAGCCATTATCCATCTCAACTGGTCATGATTTTAAAGAAAGATGGTGAATAACGCACGTGTCCAAAGTTTAGGGCCCTCAACAAGCTCACTATCAAGGACAAATTTCCTATTTCAGTAGTTGATGATCTTCTTGATGAATTGCACGGTGCCAAATGTTTTACCAAGTTGAACCTATGATTAGGCTATCACCAAATATAGATGAAGGAAGTGACATTCCCAAGACAACTTTCCAAACTCATGAAGGACATTATGAATTTATGGTCATGCCATTTGATATCTATACTACCCCATCCAGTTTTCAGAGCCTCATGAACCACTTTCTGAAATCATATATTAGAAAATTTGTCTTGTTATTTTTTCAAGACATTCTCATCTACCACATAACATGGGACACAGACCTTCAGCATGTTGACCAAGTATATCAATTGCTCCAAGATCACAAATTATTTGTCAAATTATACAAGTGTTCCTTTGGCAGGGAAGAAATAGAGCATTTGGGTCAGATTGTGAACTGTGAAGGAGTGAGGGCTAGTTCGAAAAATATTTAGGAAATGCAAGATTGGCCCCAACCAAAAACCTTGAAGAATTTGAGGAGATTCTTGCTAATTAGAGAAAATTTGATTTTAAATAATTAACATTGAATTTCCATGTCATACTATCTAAGCCAATCAAAATCCTTTAAAATTCAAAAGAGATACATGTGTGAATAGGAACTGACAATTTTTTTAATAATATAAGTTACCTAATTTATGTGTGAACAGTGCCTAAGTGGCCGAAAACTATATTAAATATTAAAAGTAAAATTAATATCTTATTCTATCAAATTTATAATATTGAGAATATTTTTAATGAAGGGTAAAATATGGGTTGAGTGTGTTTTTAATGACATGTAACTAATTTAAATTTTAAATTTACTTTTTTAATATATATAATCTATATATATATATATATATATATATATATATATATATATAATATATATATTATATATATATATATATAAGTGATTTATTGGGGGTAATTTAAATTTAACTTTAAAATTTACTTTTTAATTTAATTGTATTCAATTAATATAAAATATATATACTGCTATTTTGATAAAAGTACATTATTTGGTGATTTAAATTCAAATTCAAATTTAATCTAAATATTAAATTTGATTTTTTTAATTTAATTTGGGTAATTTAAGTTAATTTAGATTTAATTTAAATTTAAATTTATTTTTTTTCAATATAAATCCTATTAAATCTTGTGCTAATACATTAATTTAAATATAAAATATATCACAGTTATTTTGATAAAAGCTATTTTGATAAACGTGACATTTACTTGGATAATTTTGGCAAAAGTAAAATAATAAAAATGATATATTAAAAAATTGTCTACAAGGAATTATTATATTAGTTTCATAATATTTTCTTAGGTGGCTATTTTTGAGTTGAAATTTCCCCTAATCGAGTCTCACGGACTACTATCACAAATTCTTTAGCCATTATAGACACATTTCCCAACCCCTAACTAATATTCTCAAGAAAAAATCATTTCTCTAAATTGACACAACTCAGTAGGCATTCTTTGCTCTCAAACAAGCCATGTGCTCCACTAAAGTATTGGCCCTTCCGAGCTTCACAAAACCTTTTTTGATTTAATGTGATTCTTCAGGTATGGGCATTAGTGTAGTATTAATGCAAGAATGTAGACCATTGGCTTTCACTAGTCGACAACTTAGTGAAGAACATATTGGTCAATCTACATATGATAAACAAATGATGGTCATCTTACATGCAGTAGACACTTGGATACCATATTTATTGCGGTGTTGTTTCTAAATTCGCAATGACCATCATAGCCTAAAATATTTCATAGAGTAGTGTTTATCGTTGCCACAACAAAATAAATGGTTCACAAAAATGTTGGGATATGATTATGAGATAATTGGCAAGAAGGGGTGTGACAATGTAGTGGTCGATGCCTTATCATGCCAATTCAAGGAAGAGGGCACCCTGTTATTGCTCTATCTGCCCATACTAGATTGGATATAAGCAACTTGTCATGAACGATTCTTCCATCTCCTCTTCATCCCATCTCATTAACATATTTTGAGAAGATCCTAAGTCCTCAAAGGATTACTCTTGGAAGCATGAAGTTCCTTGCTGTTAGGATCAGATAGTGTTATCCCTCACCTCCACCCTCAAAACCCAAATCTTGGAAGAGTTTCACTCCTCTCCAATTGCATTACATTCAAGCTTTTTGAAGACTTATGCGTGAGCACAACATTCTTTCTTTTGGGCCTTCATGAAGCACGACATTCTTACTTTTTTAGTTTAATGTGAAGTATGCCAATGCAACAAATGGGAAATGATGAAGCTGCTAGGAACCTTACAACCCGTGCCACTCCCTACTTCTGTCTAGACGGATGTTTCCATGGATTTCATTACAGGTCTCCCAAAGTCAAGCAACAAATAAGTCATCATGGTGGTTGTTGACATACTTTCCAACTATGCTCATGTTGGTGCTTTACTGCACCCATTTACCCCAACATTGGCAGCTTAGGTTTTCATGGACCAAATATTCAAATTGCATGGCATGCCGAATTCCATTATGTTTAAAAGAGACCCAATTTTCACCATCAATTTTTGGTAAGAATTTTTCAAGCTATGTGGAACACAACTCCAATAGAGTACAACTGATCATCCCTAAATTGGTCGTCAAACATAAGCAATCAAAAAATGTTTGGAGACCTATCTCCGATGCTTCACTTCAGACAAGCAACATCCATAGGTATAGTGGATGCCTTAAATTGAATTCATGTATAATACTAACTATCATGAATCCACCAACATAATTCCATATGAGGCAGTGTATGGAAAACTCCCACCTTCACCAGCATCTTATATCCCTAGATCTTCCATAGTATAGGCAACTGATAAGCTCCTGTAGAACCATTGCACCATGATCACTTATCTGAAAGATAACCTACATCACGCTCAAAATTGAATGAAGCAATAAGCCAATTGACACTATTCAGAGAAGTCATTTCAAGTAGGTAACTAGGTGTTCCTACGACTCTAACCTTAGAATGAAACGTCTCTTAAAGAAAAGGTTTTCCAAAAATTAGCCCCAAAATTCTATGGGCCTTATCAAGTACTTCAGCGTATACGAGGAGTCACTTACAAACTGGCCCTAATGACTACCTCAAAGATCCACCCAATCTTCCATGTGTTCTGCCTCAAGAAAGTTGTGGGGAACAATTGTAGACTTCAAACAAGTCTGCCATAATTGGATGAGGAAGGTTGACTTTGGCTCTGACCTAAATAGCTCCTCGACACTCGAGAAAGACATCTTTGTGTGATTAAGGAAGTCTTCATCAAGTGGAACGACACCTCTCTATAAGATGTAACATGGGAACCAACCATTATTCTTCAGTAGTTTCCGCAGCTTCAGCCTTGAGGAAAAAGCTTCTTTTTATGTTGTAGGGCATGTTAGGGTCCAACCCTAACCCATTTCATTACGTAATAAGCCTAAGGGGCCTTGTGAGAGTCATAGTTAGTTAGTTGAGTCAATAAATATTGTAAGCGGTTATCCACAATAATAATAATTGTAAGTGGTTGACTCATATTATAGAGAAGGGACCACTATTAGTTATAGATGGGCCATAGTTAATATATAAAGTGGCTAACCTACATTATGCAAGGGATCACTAGTAGTTAGGGTTTTGGATGTCATCAAGCTATAAATAGGCTTAGAGAGCATGGGAGGAATCATCAAATTTTATTGTAATTGAGCTATGCTCCGTTGGAGGTTTCCCCCTCGAAAAGGCAAGTGAACATTGTATGCTGCTTGTAAGCAATAAAATATCTTTGTAGCTTGTTTCAATTCATGTTATATTTCTATGTTTTTGGCATTATTGTTTCGTATTTTGGCACTATGTTATTCTTGCTGGTCACGTGCATAACACACCAATTGTAGATCAAGCCTAATAGATTCTTGCTTATTCCATTTAAATGAGGTCAAATCTCTTCTTTTGATAGCCTTTCAAAGAAGCTCCACTAGCCCTCTCTAGGTTGAATTCTTCTTGGTTGGCTAACTTGGATCTGGGATCATTCAAGACACTTCCAAATACAAAATAATTTTTCTTTTCTTGATGTAAATGCCCGGAAGGGTCTTTTACATCATGAAAAGGACACTTTGACTCATGTAAACCCTAAGAGACCTAATGACAAATATTTTGACAATGCAACCCATGCTTTTACAAAATTAAATTTTTCTTTTGTTCTTACATCATTTTCTTTCTCCATTTGATAGATACATGAGTTAAATGACAATAATGAAGAAACAAATTAGTTACATTTTCCCACACTAACGGCATTTAAGCTGTCAAAATCGTCGTGGGATTGCAAATGGCCTAGGTCACACCGACCATTAACATGGCTGAATTTTTTTCCATGTAGTTTCGAACCAGTAACCTAACTTGTTGCTTGAGTAGCCACGACCTAAGTGCATCTAAGCCATAAAAATCACTCGGGGATCACACCTCGACCATGCCACACTAGCCCTCAATATCATTGGATCTTCGTCCATGAGGTTTTGAACTCGTGACATTTTCACCATGAAGTTCCTTAACATAACGCCCTAGATATTTAACCCACGAGGTTTTGAACCAGTCACATTTTCGCCATGAAGTGCCTTAACAAAATACCATGTCATCACTAAAGGGGTTGATTATGGGGATTTGAACCTTGAAACTTATGAATTTCATGCTTTACATAATACTTCATAATATGGTGTTTTCCAACGTCACCGCCCTCTTAAGCTACAAATATTTTAAAATTATTATTTTAATATATAATAAATTATTCACCATTAATAATGTCTATTATAATTTTTTAAATAATATTAATATTACTTATATATTTTTTTTGTTATTTTAATGTGAAAATGATATCCATAAAAGTATATATAAATATTTAAATAATATTTTTGTAATAAATATAAATATAAATTATGATATATATTTAACTAGAATTTCTTAAAAAACTTTATATTTAATTCGCATAAAAACCTTTGTTAATTTGAATATTTATTTTGCCTAATAAAATTCTATTAATAAAAGTATGATCACAGGTTTATATTAAAAAATCATTATTTCATTGTACACGAAGACTCCTCTTCTTTATTGTGGAATTTGACAATTTGGGAGCATTATAATTTTAGGAGGAATCACCTCCAACATATTATAGATATCAAAGATCTTAAATATGTACACCCTTACTTTTTTCAAATTTTCATTGGGCAAAGAAGATATATATATATATATATCATTTTCATTGGGTTACAAATAATAATTGATTTTTTTTGTTAGATTTTAGACTATTGATTTTTTTTGGTTAGATTTTAGACTTTTGTAATTTATATTGTAAATGAAAATGTTTTTGAGATTAATCATATTATTAGGATTTGGTCTTTTGAATCAATTAATATGGTTCATTCTCTAGACAAAGGTGAAAAGATTAGTGAATCTTAAAGATTAAATAGCAAGGATACATCACAGTGCAAAACTAGGTATTATGAATTAATTATTAGTAATAATTATTAAATCAAATAAATTAATATATAGTTATAAAATAGCTGTTAAGAATTAGTTATTAAATTAAATAGCCGTTATGAATTAGCTATTAGTATATTAATTATTAAATCAAATAAAATAATATTTAGTTCTAAAATTAGTTATCAAGTTATAACAGTAGTCATTAAAGAATTAATTTTTTATTTATTTTAATTATAATATATTATATTAATTAATTAATTAATTTATAATATTATAAGAATTAAATAAAATCAATAATCTTAGAAAGATTAAAAGTAAAAAATTAGTTGTTAGTTAATTAATTACTAAATTAATTAAAATAATATTTAATTGATGATGATGATGATGATGATGATGATGGTTAACGTCCACGGCGACCAAACATTGATCTATTGGACCTAAAGAAACAAATTATTTATCTTGATTTAAGATTTTATTCCTATGTTCAAAAATCTTGGAGAGAAGCATCCCAAGCTCACTATAATTTTGACATTGTAAAAGGCTAGGAAGGTCAATATTGTAACGAAGATTGTGAAACTGAGATCTAATGTCGTTGTACGCGGGGCACTCTAAGAGGAAATTGTTTTCATCCTCGATGTTCCTATTCTCACATATATGGCAGATCCTGTCCATCCATGCATTTTAGGAACTGCCCAACGACCTGTTTCACTATGGAGCTCATGAGAATTCATTCTAATCTTTGCTATATTAATTTTTTCTTTGATCTAGTTAAAATAGAGAGATACTTTTGATCTTCTAGGGTGGGGTCGATGACCTTCTTATAATAACTTAATTTTCTTTTAGCCGCTAAATCTTTCTCACACCACATTTTTCTTTGAACTTAGAAGTAACAATATCTTTAATGTTATTTATGTTTTGCAATGCATCATTCTCGTTGATCTCCCAATAGTTTAACCAGGCCCTTGTGTCTTTATGCCACCCTCGATTGAGCCTTAGGTGGTTTTGGCTGGAATTTAAAGCTAGCTTAGGAAGTCTATGATCGTCTATGTTATTGAGTTTGTGCTTGTACAACAGAAACCTAATCATAGCTAGGCTCTCAATAGTGGAAATACCTGCTTCTATAAGGAGAATAGGATAGGGTGTATTACTTTTAATTTTCAGGTTATAAGTTATAAAACGCTTCTGGATTTTCTCAATACTGATGCACTTATCTTGTAAGGGCTTTATTGGAGAGTTCATTGTTATGGCTTCGATATATTGAGTTCTCAATGGATGCATAAGTTTTTGGTATGGTTTAATGTGTATATTGTATTTCCATTATGTGTGCTTCCAAGGATTGATTTCGTTAGGGAGATTTTGGTTGAGATTTTGTAGCAGATGCATGCAGATTGGTGATTGTTTGAGGAGTTTGATTCGAGTGTGTAGATTTTATTCAGTTGATGGGATAATGTATTGTTTGAGGTTGTGTTACAGGGATTGTGTTGGAGAGATTGCATTTAGTGTGGGATGTATGAGTAGATGGATTTATTGTGATTCAATGTGTTGCAGAGCTTTTATAGGCAAATTATGGATTGTATTGTAGGTGTCTGATTCAATTTTTGATGGGTCTAATGTATGATGAGCCATAGTGTTTGATTGTATTAGAAAGTTGGGGTTTGCACACTAGTAGTGACTAGTGAATTAGATGAAAAAGCATATTTACATAAAATGAGAGACAACTGCAAAGACTACAATAACGGAAGTTAAACATTTGAATGATTTGTGATTTGAATAACCATTTTCATATGAAAATAAGGAAAAACTAGCATGTGTGACAATAATAACAATAGAAGAGAATAGTTTGAGATTGATCACAATGAAGACTATTTGTAATTTCCTAGATTCTTATTATTTATATTTGCTATCATCCATTCAAAAAATATATTTCATCATTCAAGTTATTAAAAGTCTTTATCAAATTTAAAATTAAAATGATCATTATACATATTTAACAGATTTAAAATGATCAAAATAATTACATATTCAACAAATTTTGTATGATTGCACACAATTGAAACCAATCTAGATCCATCCTGCACACAATTGAAACCAGTCTAGATCCATCTTAACTCTAGATCTATCAAGCATCGATTATAACACAAATTATGAAATGCGACAATGTATCTACTTCTAATGCCACAAAATCCTACTACAATATAATTCAAAGATAAAGAAATATGATGCCATAAGAGCTCTCCATGATATTTTGAGTCACAAATTAAAATCAAGTCTTGATTTTAAAATTCCATGACCACATTTTTTCTAATAATACTAACAACACATAATCATGGAAACTAGGAAACTGGATGGGAGAAATTGTTTCCACAAAAAAAATGAGAAAATAAAATAAAATACAACAAAACAATAAATCTTTGTCATTAGTTTTTATATTTCTTAATAATAAAATGAATAACACAAAAAAAATCCAATAATATTATAACATCATAATCCAATACAATTACAATATGTGATATATGACAGTTACTCCATATCTCATTCTCATAAACATTAATAATATACCTACATAAAACTATTTAAAAACCTTAGAGGAACACTAAATGATATAAATGAAAAAAAATATATCCAATCTTTTCCCTTCTACTTGCATATGCTTCATGCTACATATATCAACAAATCTACCTCTTCTTTATCTCATTCCAAGAAATCCCTTTCAGTCAAATCTTAACCGACCTTTTAATTTCCATGAAATCTAACTTGAATAGCCCTTCAAGTTCTTGAGCACATTCACTCACAATTATTTTGTAATGTAAAACCTTTTTTTCCTTCATAATCTGTACTATTGATGCATCAATAAGAAAACACTTGTCCTTGTGAATATCCTGACATGATTTTTTCTTCTCATTTTGCAGTGGCATTGGAAGTTTTATCTTCCTTGTTCTATCTGTAAAATTAATATAGATTTTAAAATTATTTGATGTAATTACGGTGGTTGTATATGAAATCTTCACACTCTTCTTCAATAAGAACAATCGCTACATTCTTCACATTCATTCGCATTTCCAGAAAAACCAGGTCTTGGAAGTACAAGATTCCAACTTTTCTAATTGAAATAACGGAGGGATTCCTTTGGGTGAACCGGTGATCCAAATATTCGAAGAAAACATCCATCCAATGTAGCATCATCGCCTTATAAATTTTCTAGCATTTCACAAGTTCCCTCAACAACAATTTGTCATCATCATTATATTCCCTCAAATATGGTGAAACCTTTGAGGTGATGTACTCTTTAATGGAATCCCCATATCTATCATAGATTTGTTCACAATAGGATGGTTTATTGCCAAGGCGAAGGCACATATGGTAGATGATACTGTAACTAATGATTCTCTCCTTCGAAGTCACCTGAAATTTGAGATCTCCCTCCAACTGGGTTCTTAGTTGTAGGATAGCTTTATAAATAAAAGCCCAACCTTCTTCTAAATTAGTGATTTTGTCTTTCACGACCCTATTGACAATAAACCGTCCTTCCTGCACGTTCATGATACTTCCAATGCTACTCGTCATTTTGAAACCAAAGCGGCCAATTGTTTAGTCAGTGATCTGTAGGTTTCACAACATTGCACGCTGAACCACAAATGAACATTAAGAATCTGTTTGATATAAAAGGCTGATCCAAACCTTGTATTTATATTGTGTAAGGGTAGGTTCTATGGGCCACACATATGATTATAGTGCCAGCTGGGCAAAGTGAAAACCAACAAAGGGAAACCCATATTTTCCCAAGGGAAGTATGGAAAATGAGAAGATATGAGATATAGTGTGAAGCTCAATGCAGATATGACTAAGTGTAGATAAATGCATGTGTATCAAGTGCAATAATTAATCAATTGGAAGGAAAATGAAGTATGTGAGAAGAGTCCCCACAATGACGACCATTGGTGCAAAAACAGTGAAACTAATGTGACACTTAGGAAAGGAAATATAAAACTTAAAAAAACACTTCTATAGGTTGAAAACAGTCAAAGAGTAGCCACTATGAAAAGAAAGAAGTGAAACAACACTCGCATAAGCCAAACAACAAAAAGCAATAGAAAAACGACAAAAGATGACAAAAGAAAAAGTCACCTGGAAAAGCATCGACGATTGCACCAAATGTTCCTAGATCCCCTTAGGAATGCTAGATATTCAGGATGGAATGCGAAAATGAGCTCTAAAGGCATCAGTTAACTAGATTTGAGCAAATGGGGTTTTATGATGCACGTGCCTAAAATCAAGTAATAAGCGACACTTGGCAGAGACTTCTAAAAATAACAATGTGCCACCTTCGGGAAACTAATAATAGATCCTTTCTTTCTAGGGATGTTTCTATATTATTTAGCCTTTCTTCCTTTTCGGGAAATTGGCCATGCACACTGGTGGGAAAGACTCCGTAATTATGGGGAATTGGGCATTTTTTTGGTTCAGTGCACTGTGCATTTTCTAAGCTTAGTAAGGAATGCATAGTTTTTGGGCTCAATGCTCGGCTACCTTCCATGACTGTGTAGTTTCTGAGCTCAAGGTTGACTTCCAGTCAGGACTTTGCAATTCTTATCATCAAGGTTTCTTACCCTAAAGGATTGCACAGTTTCGAGAGGCAACCCCAGAACTCCTGTGAGACTAAGTTGGGAGATCATCTTGTGACCTAGAAAGATAAGTCAAGTGAGCAAACACAAGAAAAAATGAAAAGGTATGTCTCAATCAAAGCATGAGTAGCTGGATCAAAGCAAGATGAGCTCCTATAGATAAGAAGGGAAGCTCCAAAATAAAAGCATAGATAAAATTTTGGAGGGTGGTTATAGTCGCTATAACAAGTTCCCTAATATCTATAAAGGTTTTGGTGTGCACAATCACTTTCACTTTTAGTCTTGGAATCATGGTCCTTCTAGAGTTCATTGTAATGATAATATAATTGTAGCTTCTAGTACCATGCTACTTCCACATGTGAAGCCCCACAATAAATTTATAGTGATGAGGGAATCCTTGGGGTTTAGGCAATCCTTCAAATAAAATGAATAAATAAATAGTGATATTTTTTCTCTATTTATTTTTTTTCTTACATTTCAACAACAATAATCTTCCAATGTATTAATCATTGTGATTCCATATCTTTAATTTAGAACTGAAATTTTGGATATTTTGTAGGGGAAATATGCTTATTGTTCACATCTATTTTTGGAAGGCAATATGCAGTTTATGTCTAAAACAACATTCATATATAAGGTCTAAAATTGGGATATGTTATACAATAATCCCTTCTTTGCCTTTCCAACAGTTTTTATAAAACTATATTAATTAGAATTACTATATTTATGACTAGAACAAACATATAAGGATTTCTAGATTTTATAAATACGGGGTTTAAAATTGACTTGTACAAATTAAATAATTATAGTTAGAATATAAGTTTCTTATGAAACATACGGGCTCCCTTATATACCTTGTTGATGGACCTCCAAAATAGGTAAAAATTAAGGCCTATCAATATGATTCCACCTTCTGCAATTAATGACATATTTTCCTAAGCTACTGGGTTCTTAGAAGAGTTCAATGTAATTTTCATATTTTATGTGCCTTAACATGTTTGCAATATTTGAAAAGATATTGAGAAGATTCCAAAAGATAAAGTAGTAAAGATATATTTTTGGACTTTCTCCCTATTGTAGGAAGGCCTAAAATTGGTTGGCTCAAGGCATTTAATGCCTACTCTTGTTGTTGAGGGGTGTACCTAGAACAACATATTTTCTACAACTTTTTTCAACTGAAATGCATTGATCCTTTGAAGGAGGATGCTCCTGACTTTAGGTATAAATAAACGGCTCAAGTTAGTCCAGTAGGAGATAAAGAGAAAAGGGAGAATTAGAAAGTCAAATTAGGGTTTTCATATTTTCAAGAAAGTTTTGCAACCATGTAATGTAAGAATCATTTTCAGTTAATGGAAATAGTGTGTTATTTTAACTCTTAGCTTGGTTCTCCTTTAAGGACATTAAGCCATTAGAGAATTTTTGAGGTAAAAAATGAGCCTAAAAAAAATGCATAAAAAAATTCAACTTTATAAGAACTAATAAGATTCAATATGATGATGTCAACTATGGGGGACATTTGAGTAAAATCGTAGAGAGATAAGTTGAAAATACAAAATATTAACAATTGTAGGTGGTCCTATAATATTCATTAATATATAAAACCATTAAGATGAAAAAACATCATACAACAATTTATCTTATAAATAGTAAACTTGGTGACCTGTCTCTTTAAGATAGAAACCTTTACGCTCTAATAAAATAACAAACTTAACATATTCCATATAAAAAAATCCATTATTATTAATAGTTATCTCAAAAAGCATATATATAACATTAATGAAATATAAGTTGATTAATAAAATTTCTTAATTGTATTAAATGACAACATTTTAGTAAAACTTAATTCACCGATTGATGTCACCAATTACTCCATTGTTGGTAATGAAAACATACTTGATATTCACTATAAATAGCTATAGCGATCACCCACAGGCTTGAGAACTCAGTAGCTTCACGACAACATAGATCTTCAACACACAAGCTCTAATACCAAAACAAAAAGATAGAAAGACAAATATATGGAAAAGGAAGTGAGATGCAACCCTGAGGTAGGACACTGCTCAGTTTAGAAACTGCTCAATTCTAACTCACATTCATGAAGCGAGAAATCAATTACACATAGGAAATTTGTGCAACTTTGAATTGGCTGAATTTGTGCAGAAGGCATTAGGAATTGTGTAAAGAGTGTGCTTCATGATTTAAGAGTTATAGAGACGAATGCTTCCCAACTAAATGTCTATTGCAGACCACAACAACCAACATTAATATCTTGTTTTGTTTTATTCTAGTTGAACAAACTAAAGCTATCAAAGAAGAAGATATTTTGAGTTCAATTTTATCCAAAAATATTTTGAGTTTAATTATTTTAAATTTAATAAAAAATTCTTTTTGCTAAATAAAAATATCATATTATTTTTTAAATATATTAAATTTATTTTTATATTTTAACATAACTAAAATTAACAATATTAATAAAATATATTAATTCATTCTTAATAAAATAATCTATTTTTTAATATCTTAAATTATTTATAATTTTAATACCTAAATACAATTACAATATTAATAAAAATTATATTAATTCATTTTAATAAAAATAATCAAATTACACTAATGGAATATATTTAAATTTAACTTTTAATTCCAAACATGAACTTTTAGGTACGATATAACTTCTTTCACAAATGATATTATGCATAAGAAAAAAATTCAGTGTAATATGCCATTTTAAGATATAAGCTAGATTGTGTCTGTAATAGTGTTCTGGTTATAGTGTTGTTTTGCCCAACGGGTAGCATAGTATTTATGTGTTAATAGTAAAACATATTTTATTATTAATAGGGTTAAATTATTAAAGTATTTTTATAATAAACTGATATGTAAGGATGGTAATAAATTATTATAATAAAATGTTTAAAGCCGTTAGATTTATTTTGTAGGGGAAATATGATTATTCTTCGCATCTATTTTTGGAAGCCAATATGTAGTTTTTTTTGTAAAACAACGTTCATATATAAGGTCTAAAATTGGGATATTCTATAAAATAATTATTTTGCTTTTCCAACAATTTTTTATGGGCCTCCAAAAGAGGCCTATCAATATTCTCCAAAGCACATAAAGCTATGTTTGTGTCCACTTTCTACACTTAATGACATATTTTCCTAAGCTATTGGGTTCTAAAAAGAGTTTAATACAATTTTTATATTTTATGTACTTTAATAGGTTTATTATTTAAGATTTGAAAATATATTTAAAAGATTATGTTGGACTTCTAATTCTCTAAGGGCTGGTGTGGAAGCTGAACTGTCAAAGGGAGTCTAAGGGACCACTTGTAATATGAAACCAAGGGTTACTCCTATGTATTATAAATGTGTATCATTGTAAATAAGAAAAGAATTTATTTTTGGGTTGGTGTGGAAGCTGAATAGCCAAAAGGAGTCCAAGGGACCACTTGGAATATGAAACCAAGAGTCACTCCTATGTATTATAAATGTGTATCATTGTGAATAAGAAAAGAATTTATCTTTAATATTGTCTCTGCCATGTATATATTTAACATGGTATAAGAGCTAGTTAGTTCTTTATGGCCTCTTTAAACTTGAGCTTCTCTTTCTCAATGAATCTTGTAGATTGCCTCTGTAAACCTCAGCTTCTCTTTCTCCGTGAATCTTGTAGATTTGAATCCAGGGGTGTTGCCTAGTATCTCTATTGGTATTCTAATTTTCCTATGCAAGAATGTCGTCAAGCTCTTCGATATATCAAGGTGAATGGTATGCCAACTCCTGTTTTTTAGACTATGCATTGTGTTGTTGGTGGGATTTTGTGTCATCATAACTGTGTGTTGTCTGTGTTCTGGTATGGCCTGATGACTCCCCTTTACTAGTATCAACTCCACTCCACACTCCACTTCTTTCTTACCTCCCGCTGGTATCCCAGTTATATACATATGCTCGCAGTTAACATCTTCCATAATGAACCTCCTTGAATCCACACGCAACTGCTATGTAATATATATCATGTAATATGTACATGCGTTGGCCATACCAGCTTCATCCTATGGCCTCCTCTATACTCCTGCATTATACTACTCCTGCATTATACTCCTTGTAGCATAATACTCCATACCTCTTCCTCAAGGTATTACGTTACCACGGGTGCACATCCAGTTAGAGAGACAAAATTACACATCCCCCTCTAGAATGGGCCTCTCTATGAATAAGTAGTGGGCCTCTCTATGAATAGGTAGTAACTATGTGAGATATTGATATCTATTATAATCAAGTTTCAGAACCACCATTCATTCATGTGTAGCCTGACTAACTGAAGTGTCTCATTCTATCCAGAGTAATAGTTATACTTGTATTGAATTCAGTTGTGATCACCCGTTGAAATTCATGGATTCCAAGAGTTTATGAATGGCTCAAAAAATTTCGCACGTCTCAGAAGATGGGGAATTAATGGAAGAGTATAAAAACAAGCCTTCAAAAGTCTACGTTCATCCCTTTTACACTGCATTTCATGGTTTCATTAATCAAAATACATGAACCACAAACTCAAGTGCACCTGGATTTGTGAGTTCATGCTCCACTGCAAACGTATTGACTCCCCAGTCCTCACATCCTGGTATCCTACCACTTGTCCACCGATTTGCCTTCCCATACCACCAATTTTTATTTTAATACTGTGTGTGCATAACATGGCCTGACAACAGAAATTCCTCACTGTCGAATATGAAAGGAAACGCTTCGATGAGCAGAGGAAACACTTTCCATAGGAGAGAAGTGGCAATGATAACAAAATCGTCAGCGTGATCTTCTTCGTCCATATCAGAATGAGAAAGGGGATGGGGCGGAGGCATACTCATCTCTATCTTGCTTGTTGGACCCTCGACCACTGACTTCTCTATCTTGCTTGTTAGACCCTCGACCACTGACTTCGGATTTAGCACCACGACCGATGCAACCATTGTCGCCTTACCTTGCCTTTCCATCACAAAAACCATTACAGAGCCGAGGTTTTCTTCTCCGAAAGGAAATTTCCTCAGATAAACAAATTGAATGGTATTGTTAGTGCTAGTTTTGATGGTTGAATGTATTCGATCGCATACATTCTCAATATATTAAAGAGAGAACTCAGAGAATTTTGAAGAGTTGGATTGTGAATGACACAAGTAGTGTGAGTACTTATAAATTAGTGGCTGGTACGAGTAAATGTGCTCACTGTTCAATCATCGGTTCACTGCAATCTCCATCATCCATAATTTTCATACGTGGAAGAAGTCAAGCGTTTGATTGGTATGCACATTGTTCACATGCTGCTGTGCATTGAACGAATTTTTTGAAAGCCATTATTTACACCACTTCGTTGACTGAAAAGACTATGTATTGGCTCTGCGTTAATGGCCACCGTGAGACCGTTTGCACAAAATACATGCGAATGAAGCATTGCGTTGAAGAACCATGAATGCTAGGGCTAATTTAAATTGGTATCAAATTCGTGTGTTGAAATTCGTTGATTGAAGAGATGTATTAATTGAATGTTGCGTATGCTTGCATGGGGCATTGAGCGATTTTAAAGGCCGTTTCATATGTGTTTGTCGAGTTAAAAAAAAAAAAAAAAAAGGGTGGTATGGGATACAATGTGGATGGAATATATAATTCAGGTGTTGAATTAGTGTTTGTTGATTTTCTTAAAAAGGGGTAGCTCTCTATAATTTTTTTTCACAGTGTGAGTAGTTTGAATAATTTGAGAAGTAAGTGTATTGAAGCGATTAGTTATTTGCTGTATTGAAATTGGTACTGCGTTGTCTATTACAGTGATTTGGTGATATTGGTATCCTGCTACTTATCTAATATTTCTAAATATTTATCATTTTATAGGTTAATTTGTAGTTGAAGATAACATCATTTCTCTAATTATATTGGTTTGAAATGGATTGAATGGATGATGTATTGAAACTACTGAATAATTTAATACATTCCATTGTTGATGAGATGCTTAAGATCAATAAAACCCCTATTTCCAATATTAAAATTTGTCTCCAAAATGCATAGGAGAATATTGAGTTTTTGTAGCTTGAGACAAAGCTACAACAAGAAGAGCTACAATATCGTAAGCATCGTTATGTTCAAAACATTGAGATAAACTCCCATTAACAACAAGTTATTATTGTTGAAGTTCATTAAGATCCAGTACCCAATGAAGCAACAGAATTACAAGCAGATGCATAAATTCTGACTACACTTCCCAAGTAAATTATCAGACCTTGGGAAGAGCTTGCTCACAACAAGCACAAAACAAGTCTTGGATATGATAAGAGGGTGTCCTTTCACATTCTAGACTACTCCAAGCCAATCCAATTTCAAAGTGCTAGATTTCTTCAGGATGGTTCATCTTCACCTGCTCCTCCTCTAAAAAAACAAATTGTTAAATGCCAACATTGTGATCGAGTTGGCCATTTGAAAGATCACTGTTTTGATTTTCATCCATGTGAGCACTTTTATAGAACTGCTCATTCTTCAAACAAGTGCTTAAAAAACAAACCTCCTGCAAGAACAAAGATTCATCTTGGATGGATCGCTTCTTGGCATTGGGTTTCAATAGTGAAAAAAATATTTCGACCATACAATAGGATTTGTTCTCAAATATTGAAAAGCCTTGTAGTTGAGATCACTTCATCTTCTCACCTTGTATCTCAGAGGGGGGGAAGTGATGGTCATCTACAAGCTTCAAAGCCACATCAAGCGAGCCTGAGCCACAACCTGCCATACCAGATTTAGAGTTGTAGCCAAAGACAAAGATGCCCCTGAGCATGCCTTTAGTTGGTGATGCCTCTTCAAAGAACTGGGGATACTTCCTGTAGCAGAAAACTTTAGCTTCTTGCGAGTTTTGGAAGAGTTTCAGGAATTGCATTAAGCATTCTAGAGTTGGTGGTCATCCTTAAACCATCACAGGTTGAGACCTCCCTTTCAAGGTTGAAGGTTTCCCTCTTTAAATCATCAAGAGCACTTCCTCTAGCAGAAGACCTCAGCTTCTTGCCAGACCTAGAAGAGTTCTGGGAACTACACCAAGCATTATAGTGTTGGTGGTCATCCTTAAACCACCCCCTTATACCAACATTTAAGAGAGCACATTCAAATTAGTGTTGCCATGCATTTTTGCATGCTTTGTATTACAACTCTCTTCTTGGACTCATACATAACGCTTTAGATTAATGGGTGGAATCTTGGACACCCAATCTAATGTTTATCTTTCACATTGCCTCTGCCATGTATGTGTTTAACAAATCAAGTAGTGAAGATATTTTTTGGACTTGTTCCCTATTGTAGGAAGGTCTAAAATTGGTTGGCTCAAGGCATTTAATGCCTCCTCCTATTGTTGAGGGGTGTACCAAGAAAAACATCCTCTTTTCTACAACTTTTTCAAGGGAAATGCATTGATCCTTTGAAGGAGGATGCTAGGTATAAATAAAAGGGTCAAGTAGTCAAAGGGAGAAGTAGAAAGCCAAATTAAAGTTTTCATATTTTCAAGAAAGTTTTGCAACCCTGTAATGTAAGAATCATTTTTCAGTTAATGGAAATAGTGCGTTATTTTAACTTATAGTTTGGTTCTCCTTTGAGAACATTGAGCCATTAGAGAAATTTTGAGGTAAAAAATGAGCCTCAAAACAAAAATGTATAACAAAATTCAACTTTATAAGAACTAATAAGATTCAATATGATAATGCCAACTATGGGGAACATTTGAGTAAAATAGTAAAGAGATAAATTGAAGATACAAAATATTAACAATTGTAAGTGATCCTATAATATTCATTAATATATAAACCATTAAGTCTATACAGTATTATTTTAACATCAAACAATATTATTTTAAGTGCAAACCCTAATTTTATAGCATTAAGCTCATTAGAGTATGCATCTTCAGGGAAAAGTTTAACTTTATAAGATTAAGGTCATTAGAATATGCATCTTCATATTTCTTTATTATTATTACTATTTTTATAATTATATTGTTACTTGAAAATGTTATTTAAAAATATAAAATTTAATTAAATATTACTCTATATGATTTAAAAAAACACCTAAAAATATGATAAATACAAAAAACTTTTCTCGAATAAATAATAAATTTTAATAAAATAAAATAAATAACTTAATAATATAAATTTCGATGGTAAAATTGATTTTTTTTTTAACATAAAAATATCAATTATTTATTATTTTATAATCATCTTGCAATATTTTGAAAAACCCCATTTTTCCAATCTGACATTTTGAGTGTACCATCCTTTTTGCTACTACCTTCATAGGCTTCAAGGTATCTTAACAAATCAACTTCTGTTTTGTCTCGTTCCAAGAACTCTCTTTCAATCAAATCTTCAATCTGCCTTTTAATTTCCATAAAATCTAATTTGAATAGCCCTTCAAGTTCCTGAGCACATTCACTCACAAGTATTTTGTAATGTAAAATATTTTTGGTCTTCATAATCTGTACTATCGACGCATCAATGCGAAAATGTCTGTCCTTGTTAATATCCTCAGGTGATTTTTTCTTCTCATTCAACAATGGCATGGGAAGTTTTTTCTTCTACCCAGAATGTGGCGAGCTTCTTCCTGCTGGCACTTGTCAATGATTTGGTCTTCTCAGCAAGGTGTGAAAAAATGCAGTTGATGACATTTGCACAAGGGAAGGAGGGATACCTCAACATTCAATGATGATCCTTTCTCTATAAGCAATTGAGTATTTGCATACACTAACAAATAAACTGATGTTTGCTGAATTGCTTCCCTAGTACTGCTCTAAGTGGTTTGCTTTAATGCACCTCTCTTAGATTCCATGGTAATAATGATTGCTGGAGAGGTTCTCAATAACTTCTATACCTATAGGACGAAAGGATACTCATTGCAAGAAAATGTCAGTTCTAAGGAAAACAACTTACAAGGCAAGCTCAAGTAGTAAACTGGGCACTAGATGGGGAGGATTGTGTAATTTTTTCTGACATGAGGGATTGGCTTCTTGTTGGAACTACTCATTGCATAGTCCCAGTAGCCAAGGTGGAATCCTAATGGTTTAAATTGCACATTGCACAGTTCAGCCTAGGTAGGCCTTGGAGATACTGCACATTGCACAATCTCAATGTCCAAGCTGACAACCTGGCTCCTGAAAATTGCAAATTGTGTAGTTGGAGTCAACCTGGACTTTGAATTATGTAATTTTAGAGGCCAATCTTGTGGCTTGAGCCTTAGGATTGTGCAATGCTAACTGGGAAAAGTGAACATTGGCCAAGGGAAACCCATATTTTCCCAAGGGAAGTATAGAAAACGAGCAGATATGAGAGATAGTGTGAAGATCAGTGTAGGTATGACTAAGTGTAGATAAATTCATGTGTATCAAGAGAAACAATTAATCAAATGGAAGGAAAATGAAGGATGTGAGGAGAGTCACCACAACAATGACCATTGGTGCAAAAATAGGAAAACTAATGCGACACTTGGGAAAGGAAATCTAAAACTTAAAAAAACACTTCTACAAGTTGAAAAATGTCAAAGCAGCAACAACTATGAAGATAAACAAGTGAAACAATGCTCATACAAGCCAAATAACAAAAAGCGATATAAAAACGACAAAAGACGACAAAATAAAAACTCACCTGGAAAAGTGTCGACGATCACACTGAAGGTTCCTTGATCTCCTCAAGAATTCTAAAGCTTCAAGATTGAATGCACAAATGAGCTCTAGAGGCATTAGTTAACTAGATTTGAGCAAATGAGGTTTTATGACGCACATGCCTAAAATCAAGGAAAAAGCGACACTTGGTAGAAACTTCTAAAAATAACAATTTGCCACCTTCAGGAAACTAATAATAGATCCCTACTTTATAGGGATGTTTTTATATTTTTTTAGCTTTTCTTCTTTTTCGGGAAACTGGTCATGCACACTGTGAGGAAAGACTGCGTAATTATGGGGATCTAGGCATTTTTTTGGCTTGGTGCATTGTGCATTTTCTGAGCTTAGTGAGGGATGCATAATTTTTGGGCTTAGTGCTTGGATACCTTCCATGACTATGTAGTTTATGAGCTCAAGGTTGACTTCAAGTCAGGACTGCATAATTCCTATCATCAAGGTTGCTTTCCCTAAAGGATTGTACAGTTTCAGGAGGAAAGCCCATAACTAATGTGAGACGAAGTTGGGAGATCATCTTGTGACCTAGAATGATAAGCCAAGTGAGTAAACACAAGAAAAAATGAAAAGTTAAGTCTCAATCAAAGCATGAATATCTGGATCAACGCAAGAGGATATCCTATAGATAAGAAGGGAGACTCCAAAATCGAAGCATCAACAAAATTTTGGAGGGTGGTTGTAGTCGCTACAACAAGTTCCCTAATATATTTGAAGGTTATGGTGTGCAAAATCACTTTCACTCTTACTCTTGGAATCATGGTCCTTCTAGAGTTCATTGTAATGATAATACAATTGTAGCTTATAGTACCATAAGTTATACACCCAATTTCCAATTGAAAAAAATATATTTATTAAGACAAAAAAATCATATGAATTGGAGCCCTTGATGTGCAGTTATTCTTGATTTAAAATTAGTTGTTTTAAAGGTTTTATAGTTATGGTCATATATATTGTAGATAAAAAATATTTTGATAGAGTGATTAATTTTTAATAAAACTAGTCCCAATAGATGCAAATTGGTTGTGGTGTTTCACAATTGGGGTCATAACAGATAGAAAAGATTAATGTACTAAATTATGATTTTTTACATAATTTGTATCAAACCCTAAACCCATTGAAAAGTAAGTAAATTTTTAAAAAATCCTAATTTTTTATTTTTTATTTTTACAAGAAATATGAATATTATAGGAAAATATAATGGCCTTTTTATTGAAAATTTGTAAAGGATATGAATTCCTTATGAAAAGATATTTGGAAAATTTATCTATATGTTAATTTAAAATTCAATGTAGCCATGTGGTGGAATGTTCTTAGCCATGACATGATAAATGCACTTTTAGGTCGAGAATATGAAAAAACATTTTTAAAAAGTGGCAGCATGTTGGGAGCCAGAATAAAAGGAGCACCAAGAGATTTTTTTCATGCACAATATTCTTATTATAGGTTCATGAATGTATCGGGAAAGAAAGGGTTATTTTTTCTATTAACAATAGTTCCAAGATAAATTCCATCAATATTAACTTGGCTAAAATATTGCATGTTGCTAGAAAACATAGTAATTGAGGGTAATGTTCAATTTTTTAAAGCTTTGAAGCTTAACATGGATATTGTATGTTCCATTTAGATTTTCATGTTATACATATATATGAAATATATCTAAGCTTTTCTTATATATTTTTGGTTTGAATATTTTGGTACATTCAATATCAATGCAAAAAAGAAATATATGATCTTTTGTATAAGAAAAAGGAAATGACACTACAAGATATGTCTCTTAGTAAACAAGAAGGACCAAATGGGACCAAATGAGGCACATGGAGAAGAAATTACATGGATAATAATTTTAATACCTACTAACATATTATATGTAGAGTCCAAGGTTGAAATAAAAGAATAAATTGTAGAACAACATGAAGATAAACCCTAGGAAGGCAATAAAAGGGAAGAAAAAAACAAAGGAGCTAAATTACTCAAAGGGAACCTATGTTGAAAATCCAAGGAAAGAAGGCTTAGGAACTAAGGTTGAAGTATATCACGACCCATATCACTTGGAGAAACAAGAGTCATTTATGAAAAATCCTAACCACCAAAAAATTACTACGGACCAACACATAACTAGAAAGGAAATAAATTAGGAGGCACGTGGAAGACTACAAATATGCATAAATATATCGGAATTGGACAATTACAATATCAAGGTGAAAAATAAGTAACTGGAACCTATGTTCATATTTCACTATGTTTGATGGATATTCATGCTTCGTATTGGGTGGCTACATTACTTAATGGATGATATTTTATGGATTTATCCCATGTTTTGATGATGAAGCATATGAAAGGGGATGTAATTTAATGTACCTACGGATGATGATATTAGAAATTTTGGGAGGTACCTTGGAGGGGTAGTGATAGATATGTGGGTACATTGTATGAAATAAATGATTGTATAGAGGCTTACTAGTAGGTTCCTTCACTAGAAAGTTCCTAGGAGGTTAGATAAACTAAATGGAAGAAATTTAATGAGAATTATTATGAAGAATATTGTAATTCTAGAAAACATTGTTTGTGGAATGATTTCCTTCCTTAAGGAATAATTAATGGTGCTACCCTACTTAAATGGATTTTTTGTACAATTCCTATGTTCATTACTTCATTTTCTATTGTGTGGATTTTTCATTTTTTTTCAAGTTAATGTTTCTCTTCCTTTTTTAAACCAAGGCACACCCCCATGTAGGGATTAATATCAATGAGAATTTATAGGACAAAATTCTTGAACTTTTCTATAAAAATAAACACACACTATATAGTGGTGCATATTAATGGTCACATGTCCAAAATGGATAAAAATTTTCATAATTGAGAGGCATTGAAAAATTATAGTTCCCTAATATCTCTAACGGTTATGGTGTGCACAATAATTTTCACTCTTACTCTTGGAATCATGGTCCTTCTAGAGTTCACTATAATGATAATACAATTGTGGCTTGTAGTACCATGCTACTTCCATATGTGGAGCCCCACAATAAATTTATAGCGATGTGGGAATCTTTGGGTTGTAAGGTCCCTATAATACTAGTGTAACCCATTATTGTTATTAGTACAACCCCCTTATTATATTGTTGTGCCCATGTAGTCCCCATATTGTTATTATTGTGCCCCATAGAAGCCCACTATTATTATTATTGTTATGTCAGCTCTGATTATATTATGACCCCTTAGACTCCTATATATAAAAAGGAGGTCTTGTCATTTGCATCATCCAAGAATTGTTATTTGTATAATGTAAAGGAGGTTTCCCCCTCGAAGAGGCTTATTTCTAAGGCAATCATATATCTTTTCTATCTTTTTGTGAGCCAGTTTCATAACATTTGGTATCAGAGCTTTGGATTCTAGGGTTTCGCTACTCCAAACAAGTCATCGTGGAATTTTTACTATAATTTTTTTTTTGCGACGTCTCAGAAGCTAACAAAAAAACCCATTTGAGAGAAAATCTTGCTGAACCTCATGTCAAAATTTCAGATTTTATCTCGCTATATTTTCAGCGATATGATCCGAGGAAGTTAGGGTTTTTGCAAGCTCTAGAATTTAATCTAAAATAGGTCATCGTGGACGTTTCGCTATAACTTGTTTGCTACAAAGTTTCAGAAGCTAAAAAAAACAATTTAAGAAGAAAGCAGTGTGAAATGCAGGTCCGAATTTCAGGTCTTGTCTCGCTATATTAATAGATATATGATCTGAGGCAATTAGGGTTTTTGCAGACTCCTAAATTACATCTTAAACAAGTGACCTTGGGAAAATCGTCATAAATATCTCTCTGAGCATCAGATTCGGATTTCGTAAGAAGTTGCAGAAAGAAGACGGACTATAGTTTCTTGTTTATATTTTTCAGATCAAAAGGTCAAAACAGTGAAACGTGGCACATCGTACAAGTTCGCTCTACTGAAACATTATATAATCAGGTCATTGTAGGAGATTGGGCATAACCCTTTCTTGGAGAATCAATTTATGATCAGACTTGCGAGGTTAGACAGAGGACTCAGAGGGCTATTGAAGGAGACAATTTCAAAACTTTGAGATCTGAAAGTATAGAGTTACAGTCATTTCAAGATCGAGCTCTTGAAATCAAGAAAAGGTGATATGAGGAAGATTGATGGAAAGGATCCAGTAAATTGGATACTACAGATGGAGCAATATTTTAATCTACATGGTGTACCACTGTTACAAAAGGTATGTATTGCAGCTTCATATTTAGAACCAGATCAATTTTTATGGTATAAAGGGCTTTGTTCTCATAAACAACTTGCTACATGGTCAATTTTCACGGAGGAAATGATAACACATTATGAGGATACAAAGAGCAACACCTTATTTAGAGCAACACCACAACAATTGGAAGAAAAAAGAGAAAAAGGGATTTATTACAAAGTGGAAGGCAGAATTATGGCAACAAGGAAGTCTACCCCTCACAACAATAAATATGGAAATGTTGTTTCTCCTAGCCTTCCAGAACCTACAAGGGTTACACCACAAAAATTGGAAGAAAAAAGAGAAAATGGGCTTTGTTACAATTGTGATAACAAATACATTAAAGATAATAAATGTGCTGAGAAGAAATTATTTTACATTGATCGTGGAGAGGAGGAAGAAAAGGATCAAGAAACATCAAAAGAAGAGTATATACACCAGGAACCAACCCTAGAGAAAGAAGAAATGAATCTGACCATATCTTGTAAAGCATTGGCAAGAATTACCACTCCTAAAACTTGCAAGATAGAAGGACATATTAAGAAGAAGAAGGTTTAAGAAGTGAAAGATCAAACCGAGAAAGAAGAAATGAATTTGACCATACCTTGTAATGCATTGGACGGAATTACCACTCCTCAAACTATCAATATAAAAGGACATATCAAGAAGAAAAATGTTTAAGAATTGAAAGATCACATAAAGTCTCAAGAAATCAATCGGACCATATCTTGTAATGCATTGGAAGAAATTACCACTCCTCAAACTATCAAGATAGAAGGACATATAAAGAAGAAAAAAGTAAGAGTGTTGATTGATTCAAACAGTACCCATAATTTTATTGATTGTAAGATATCCAAGGAATTGAATTGCTTCCTATATCCAACACCGGAGTGTCTAGTGATGGTTGCAAGTGGAGGAACCATAAATTTCTCTGGAAAGTGCCATAATATCAAGCTATCCATGGAAGAATATATATTGAATAGCCCAATGCTTTCCATTCCAATGGGTGTTGCTGATGTTGTACTAGGAGTCCAACGACTACAATCCTTGGGTATAATAGCTTTTAATTTTCAAGAACTTTTCACGAAATTTTCTGCGGAAGGAAAAGAAGTTAAATTAAGGGGTATCGAAGGAAAAAATGGAAAGATAATCAACTCTAACATCATGACAAAGCTTCTAAATAAAGAACAACAGGGTGCAATTGCACAATTATGTTCACTAGAGGATCCCATATCGAAATCATGTATTTCTCCAGATCTCCAAAACATTTTGGATAATCATTCTAAGGTATTTGAGACTCCCAAAGTCCTGCTACCTATTCGTGATCATGATCATGCTATTCGTTTGATTCCACGAAGTGTTCCTCCAATCATCAGGCCTTACATATATCCATATGCCCAAAGGAGGGGGAACTCATTCAAAAGTTGCAGAAGATCCCAGTTCAAACAGTATTGCGAGAACTTAACAAGGAAGGAAAAATCATATTGGAAACTAAAGCAGTCACAGAACCGAAAAATCGAATGCTACGAAATAGATCAATTTCAGAGTATCACATAAAGTGGAAGAACTTACCCCTTGAAGATTCCACATGGGAGGACAAGAATTTATACAGAAGCATCAAGAACTACTCAAGCATTGAGGACAACACTTTTTGAAGGAGAGGGGCATGTTAGGTCTCAATACTACTAGTGTAACCCCTTATTGTTATTAGTACAACCCCCTTATTATATTATCGTGCCCATGTAGTCCCCATATTGTTATTATTGTGCCCCATAGAAGCCCACTATTATTATTATTGTGCCCTTACATTATTATTGTTATGTCGGCTCTGATTATATTATGATCCCTTAGACTCCTATATTTAGAAAGGGGGTCTTGTCATTTGTATCATCCAAGAATTGTTCATTTGTGTAATGTAAAGGAGGTTGCCCCCTCGAAGAGGCTTATTTCTAAGGCATTCATATATCTTTTCTATCTTTTTGTGAGCTAGTTTCATAACAGGGGTTTACGCAATCCTTCAAATAAAATGAATAAATAAATAGTTATATTTTTTGCTCTATTTATTTTTTCCTTAGATTTCAACAACAATAATCTTCAAATGTATTAGTCATTGTGATTCCATATATTTTATTTAGAACTGAAATTTTGGATGTTTTGTAGGGGAAATATGTTTATCCTTCATATCTATTTTTGGAAGCCAATATGCAGTTTATGTCTAAAACAACGTTCATATATAAGGTATAAAATTGGGATATGTTATAAAACAATCCCTTCTTTGCCTTTCCAACATTTTTTATAAAACTATATTCATTAGAATTACTATATGTATGGCTAGAACAAACATATAAGGATTTCTAGATTTTATAAATAAGGGGTTTAAAATTGACTTGTACAAATTGAATAATTATAGTTAGAATATAAGTTTCTTATGAAACATATAGGGCTTCCTTATATACCTTGTTGATGGGACTCCAAAATAGGTAAAAATTAGGGCCCATCAATATGCTCCTAAGCACATAAAACTATGTTTGAGTCCACCTTCTGCACTTAATGACATATTTTCCTAAGCTAATGGGTTCTTAGAAGAGTTCAATGCAATTTTCATATTTTATGTGCCTTAACATGTTTATTATGCAAGATTTGAAAAGAGATTGAGGAGATTCCAAAAGATCAAGTAGTGAAGATATTTTTTGGACTTGTTCCCTATTATAGGAACGCCTAAAATTGGTTGGCTCAAGGCATTTAATGCCTCCTCCTGTTGTTGAGGGGTGTACCAAAAACAACATCCTCTTTTCTACAACTTTTTCAAGGGAAATTCATTGATCTTTTGAAGGAGGATGCTAGGTATAAATAGAAGGTTCAAGTTAGTCAAAGGGAGAAATAGAAAGTCAAATTAGAGTTTTCATGTTTTCAAGAAAGTTTTGCAACCTTGTAATATAAGAATCATTTTTCAGTTAATGGAAATAGTACATTATTTTAACTATTAGCTTCGTTCTCCTTTAAGAACATTGAGTCATTAGAGAAATTTTGAAGTAAAAAATGAGCCTCAAAACAAAAATGTATAACAAAATTCAATTTTAAATAAGATTCAATATGATAATATCAACAATGAAGGACATTTGAGTAAAATCATAAAGAGATAAATTGAAAATACAAAATATTAACAATTGTAAATAATCTTATAATATTCATTAATATATAAAACCATCAAGTCTATACACTATTATTTTCATGAAAACTCTAATTTTATAGCATTAAGCTCATTAGAGTATGCATCTTTCACTCTAATTTTATAGCTTTAGAGTTTGCATCTTTAGGAAAAAGTTCAATTTTATAAGATTAAGGTCATGCATCTTCATATTTCTTTATTATTATTGCTATTTTAATTATATTGTTACCTAAAAATGTATTAAAAAATATAAAATTTACATTAAATTACTTTATAGTAATTAAAAAAACCCTAAAAATATGGATAAAATAACAAAATTAATTTTTTCAATAATAATTAAAATTTAATAAATAACATAAAATAACTTAATAATATAAATTTCGACGGTAAAACTGATGATTATTATTATTTTTTTTTCACACAAAGATATCAATTATTTATTAAATTATAATTATCTTACAATATTTTGAAAAACCCCAATTTTCCAATCTCACATTTTAAGTGTACCATCCTTTTCGCTAATCCTGAGCACATTCACTCACAAGTATTATGTAACGTAAAATCTTTTTGGCTTTCATAATGCGTACTATCGATCCATCAATAAGAAAACGTCTGTCCTTATGAATATCCTGCCGCGATGATTTTTCCTTCTCGTTCAGCAGTGGCATGGGAAGTTTTATCTTCCCTCTTTTATCTGCAAAATTACAATCGATTTTAAAGTCATCTGATGTCGTTACCGTAGGTGTGTCAGGAATCTTGAGAAGAATTTTATACTTGTCACAGGCCAATGAATATAGAAGTCCATCAATTTCTTCCTCTGCCAAATTCAACTGCTTTTTGATATTGGAATAACTTAACGTTTCAGATGCATTGAACAACAATAATATTGCTGTTTGGCAAGTTGTTGCTACCATTTTTATTGATCTTCAATCAAACTTACCAATTACTGTACAGGATCCCAAGGAATATATCCATTTAAGCTGTTGATTTTGGGCTTCTGAAGAATAATAGTCTTGAAATGCTTCAACACATCTAACCATGTCTGAAGGTAAATTAATCTGAGGACGGTTGTACGTTGGCCAAAATCTAGTGGTTAATACTGTAACACTAAACTCTATTCCTGCAAGATGGATATTTCTATTATTTTTAAGATAATTTTCGAATTTACTTTGTCCTTCCTGCGATCTTGTCCAATCCATAAGCATGCCAGCAATCTTTGACGTTAATTGACTACCACATTTCTGTTTTAGCTTTGACAATATGCTTTGCTCATGACCAACGTTTGCACTTTTGCCGAACATAATTCTACGAGTTAATTTTTCCCTGTAGAATTCAGAGAACAGATCTTTATCCCAGATATACTCTACAAATTCCACCACATTTTACATTTTCAATTAGATCGTCCCCTCACATTTTGGTGATTGTTTGAGGACTTTGATTCGAATGTGTAGATTGTATTTAGGTGATGGGATAATGTATTGTTTGAGGTTGTGTTACAAGGATTGTGTTGGAGGGATTACATTTAGTGTTGGATGTATGAGTAGATGGATTGATTGTGATTCAATGTGTTGCAGAGATTTTATATGAAAATTGTGGATGGTATTGTAGGTGTTTGATTCAATTTTCGATGAGTGTAATGTATGATGAGCCGTAGTATATGATTGTATTAGAAAGTTTGGGTTTCCACACCAGTGAATCAAATGTAAAAGCATTTTTACATAAAATAAGAGACAACCACAAAGACTACAATATTTGAAGTTAAACATTTAAATGATCTTCGATGTGAATAACCATTTCATATGAAAATAAGGAAAAACTAGCATGTGTGACAATAATAAAAATAGAAGAGAATAGTTTGAGATTGATCACAATGAAGACTATTTGTAATTGCCTAGATTCTTATTATTTATATTTGCTATCATCCATTCAAAAAAATTATTTCATCATTCAAGTTATTAAAAGTCTTTATCAAATTCAAAATTAAAATGATCATTTTACATATTTAACATATTTAAAATGATCAAAATAATTACATATTCAACAAATTTTGTATGACTGCACACAATTGAAACCAGTCTAGATCCATCTTAACTCTGGATCTATCAAGCATCGATTATAACACGAATTATGAAATGCGACAATGTCTCTACTTCTAATGCCACAATAATGCGACAATGTCTCTACTTCTAATGCCACAAAATCCTACTACAATATAATTCAAAGATAAAGAAATATGATGCCACAAGAGCTCCCCATGGGATTTTGAGTCACAAATTAAAATCAAGCCTTGATTTTAAAATTCCATGACCACATTTTCTCTAATAATACTAACACATATAATCATGGAACATATAATCATGGAAGCTAGGAAACTCCATAGGAGAAATTATTTCCACATAAAAAATGAGAAAACAAAACAAAACAAAACAAAACAAAACAAAAAATCTTTCTCCTTATTTTTTATATTTCCTAATAATAAAATGAATAACACAAAAATTATCCAATAATATTATAACCTCATAATCCAATACAATTACAATATGTGATCTATGTGAGTTACTCCATATCACATTCTCATAAACATTAATAATATACCTACATAAAACTATTTAAAAACCTTAAAGGAACACTAAATGATATAAATGAAAAAATATATATATCCAATCTTTTCCCTTCTACTTGCATAGGCTTCATGGTACATATATCAACAAGTCTACCTCTTCTTTATCTCATTCCAATAACTCCCTTTCAATCAAATCTTAACCGACCTTTTAATTTCCATGAAATCTAACCTGAATAGCCCTTCAAGTTCCTGAGCACATTCACTCACAATTATTTTGTAATGTAAAACCTTTTTTGCCTTCATAGTCTGTACTATCGATGCATCAATAAGAAAACGCCTGTCCTTGTGAATATCCTCACATGATTTTTTCTTCTCGTTCCGCAGTGGCATTGGAAGTTTTATCTTCCTTGTTCTATTTGTAAAATTAAAATTGTTTTTAAAATTATCTTCACACTCTTCATCAATAAGAACAATCACCGCATTCTTCACATTCATTCGCATTTCTAGAAAAACCAAATCTTGGAAGTACATGATTCCAACTTTTTTGACTGAAATAATGGAGGGATTCCTTTGGGTGAACCGGCGATCCAAATATTTGAAGAAAACGTCTATCCAATGTAGCATCATCGCCTTGTAAAATTTCAAGCATTTCACAAGTTCTCTCAACAATAATTTGTCATCATCATTATGTTCCCTCAAAGCTGGTGAAAACTTCGAGGTGATGTAATCTTTAATGGAATCCCCGTATCTATCATAGATTTGTTCACAGTAGGATGATTTATTACTAAGGTGAAGGCATAGACAGTAGACAATACTGTAACTAACCATTCTCTCTTTTGAAGTCACCTGAAAGTTGAGATATCCCTCCAACCAGGTTCTTAGCGTAGGATAACTTTATAAATAAAAGGCCAACCTTCTTCTAGATCAATGACTTTTTCTTTCACGACCCTATTGACAATAGCCCATCCTTCCTGCACGTTCATGATTCTTCCAATGCTCCTCGTCATTTTGAAACCAAAGCGGGCAATTGTTTTCTCAGTGATCTGTAGGTTTCACAACACTGCGCGTTGAACCCCAAATGAATATTAAGAATCCGTTTGATAGAAAAGGCTAATCCCAACCTTGTATTTATATTGTGTAAGGGTAGGTTTTGTGGGCCACACAATTGAATGTAGTGCCAGCTGGGAAAAGTGCAAACCGACAAAGGGAAACCCATATTTTCCCAAGGGAAGTATGGAAAACGAGAAGATATGAGAGATAGTGTGAAGCTCGGTGCAAGTATGACTAAGTGTAGATAAATGCATGTGGATCAAGTGCAACAATTAATCAAATGGAAGGAAAATGAAGTATGTGAGGAGAGTCGCCACAATGATGACCATTGGTGCAAAAACAAGAAAACTAATGTGACACTTAGGAAAGGAAATACAAAACTTAAAAAAAAAGCACTTCTACAAGTTGAAAAAATTCAAAAGAGTAGCCACTGTGAAAAGAAAGAAGTGAAACAACACTCACACAAGCCAAATAACAAAAAGCAACAGAAAAAGGACAAAAGACAACAAAAGAAAAAGTCACTTGGAAAAGCATCGACGATCACACCAAAGGTTCCTTGATCCCCTTAGGAATGCTAGAGCTTCAGGATGGAATGCAAAAATGAGCTCTAAAGGTGTCAATTAACTAGATTTGAGCAAATGAGGTTTTATGATGCACATGCCTAAAATCAAGGAAAGAGCGACACTTGGTAGAAACTTCTAAAAATAACAATGTGCCACCTTCGGGAAAATAATAATAGATCCTTTCTTTCTAGGGATGTTTCTATATTATTTATCCTTTCTTCTCTTTTGGGAAATTGGCCATGGACAATGGCGGGAAAGACTTCGTAATTATGGGGAACTGGGCATTTTTTTGGCTCAGTGCACTGTGCATTTTCTGAGCTTAGTGAGGGACGCACAGTTTTTGGGCTCAGTGCTCGGCTACCTTCCATGACTATGTAGTTTCTGAGCTCAAGGTTGACTTCTAGTCAGGACTGTGCAATTCCTACCATCAAGGTTGCTTACCCTAAGTGATTGCACAGTTTCAGGAGGCAACCCTAGAACTCCCCTGAGACCAAGTTGGGAGATCATCTTGTGACCTAGAAAGATAAATCAAGTGAGCAAACACAAGAAAAAATGAAAGGTATGTCTCAATCAAAGCATGAGTACCTGGATCAAAGCAAGATGAGCTCCTATAGATAAGAAGGGAGGCTCCAAAATCGAAGCATAGGCAAAATTTTGGAGGGTGGTTATAGACGCTACAACAAGTTCCCTAATATCTCTAAAGGTTATGGCGTGCACAATCACTTTCACTCTTACTCTTGGAATCATGGCCCTTCTAGAGTTCATTGTAATGATAATATAATTGTAGCTTCTAGTACCATGCTACTTCCACGTGTAGAGCCCCACAATAAATTTATAGTGATGAGGGAATCCTTGGGGTTTAGGAAATCCTTCAAATAAAATGAATAAATAAATAGTGATATTTTTTTCTCTATTTATTTTTTTCTTAGATTTCAACAACACTAATCTTCCAATGTATTAATCATTGTGATTCCATATCTTTAATTTAGAACTGAAATTTCAGATATTTTGTAGGGGAAATATGCTTATTGTTCACATCTATTTTTGGAAGCCAATATGCAATTTATGTCTAAAACAACATTCATATATAAGGTCTAAAATTGGGATATGTAATAAAACAATCCCTTCTTTTCCTTTTCAAATTTTTTTATAAAACTATATTAATTAGAATTATTATATTTATGACTAGAACAAACATATAAGGATTTCTAGATTTTATAAATACGGGGTTTAAAATTGACTTGTACAAATTAAATAATTATAGTTAGAATATAAGTTTCTTATGAAACATATAGGAATTCCTTATATACCTTGTTGATGGGCCTCCAAAATAGGTAAAAATTAAGGCCTATTAGCATGAGTCCACCTTTTGCAATTAATGACATATTTTCCTAAGCTAATGGGTTCTTAGAAGATTTTAATGCAATTTTCATATTTTATGTGCCTTAACATGTTTATTATGCAATATTTGAAAAGATATCGAAGAGATTCCAAAAGATCAAGTAGTAAAGATATTTTTTGGACTTGCTCCCTATTGTAGGAAGACATAAAATTGGTTGGCTCAAGGCATTTAATGCCTCCTCCTGTTGTTGAGGGGTGTACCAAGAACAACATCCTCTTTTCTACAATTTTTTTCAAGGGAAATGCATTGATCCTTTGAAGGAGGATGCTGTTGACTTTAGGTATAAATAAAAGGTTCAAGTTAGTCCAGTAGGAGATAGAGAGAAAAGGGAGAAGTAGAAAGTCAAATTAGGGTTTTCATATTTCAAGAAAGTTTTGCAACTGTGTACTGTAAGAATCATTTTTTAGTTAATGGAAACAATGTGTTATTTTAACTCTTAGCTTGGTTCTCCTTTAAGGACATTAAGCCATTAGAGAATTTTTCTGGTAAAAAATTAGCCTCAAAAGAAAAATGTATAAAAAAATTCAACTTTATGATGATGTCAACTATGGGGGATATGTGAGTAAAAATACAAAATATTAACAATTGTAGGTGATCCTATAATATTCATTAATATATAAAACCATTAAAATAAAAAAACATCATACAACGATTTACTAATAAATAGTAAACCTGGTGATTTGTCTCTTTAAGATAGAAACCTTCAAGCTCTAATAAAATAACAAACTTAACATATTCCATATAAAAAAATCCATTATTATTGATAATTATCTCAAAAAGCATATATATAACATTATTAATATAAGTTAATTAATAAAACTTCTTAATTGTATTAAATGACAACATTTTAGTAAACCTTAATTAACCTTTGGATATCACGATACCTGATACTCACTATAAATAGCTATATTTTGAAGACTAAACTATTGAAATTTAGTTTAAAATAGTTAAAAAAGCTTCCCAAATTTAATATTGCTCCATATACATATTTTAATATTTTAGTGTAATATGCATACTCTAATGAGCTCAATGCTATAAAATTAGAATTTGTACTTAAAAGAATATTGTTTTATGTTAAGATAATACTGTGTATACGGGTGTGGAAATTTTCAATAAAATAATTTAAGAGAAAAAACTTCTCAAATTTAATATTACTCCAACATATCTTCATAAATCTATTTTATTGCCAACACCCTATTTCATTGAAAATTTCAACACCCCTATACAATATTATCATAACATCAAACAATATTGTTTTAAGTGCAAACACTAATTTTATAACATTAAACTCATTAGAGTATGCATATTTCACTTTAATTTTATAGCTTTAGAGTATGCATATTTCACTCTAATTTTATAGCTTTAGAGTATGCATTTTCAAGAAAAAGTTTAATTTTATAAGATTAAGGTCATTAAAATATGGATTTTTATGAAAATTAAGGTGAAATAGTAAAATCATATTTCTATTTTTATTACTATTTTTATAATATTATTGTGATTTTGAAAATGTTATTAAGAATATAAAATTTAATTAAATATTTTTTTATATTAATTAAAAAATCTACCTTGAAAATTATGATAACTATAAATTATTTTTTTAATGAATAATACATTTTAATAAGATAAATAACTAACTTAATGATATAAATATCGATAGTAAACTGAAAAAAATTTAACATAAAAATATCAATTATTCATTATTTTATAATGATCTTGGAAAACCCAAATTTTCCAATCTCACATCTTAATCCTACCATCCTTTTCGCTCCTACCTTCATAGGCTTCTTCAAGGTATATATCTTAACAAATCAACCTCTTTTTTGTCTCGTTCCAAGAACTCCCTTTCAATCAAATCTTCAATCCGCCTTTTAATTTCCAACAAATATAACTTGAATAGCCCTTCAAGTTCCTGAGCACATTCACTCACAAGTATTTTGTATTGTAAAGCGCTTTTTGCCCTCATAATGCGTACTATCGATGCATCAATAAGAAAACGTCTGTCCTTATGAATATCCTCCTCCGATGATTTTTTCTTCTCGCTCAGCAGTGGCATGGGAAGTTTTATCCCCCTCTTTTATCTGCAAAATTACATTTGATTTTAAAGTCATCTGATGTCGTTACGGTAGGTGTGTCAGGAATCTTGAGAAGAATTTTATACTTGTCACAGGCCAATGAATATAGAAGTCCATCAATTTCTTCCTCTGCCAAATTCAACTGCTTTTTGATATTGGAATAACTTAACTTTTCAAATGCATTGAGCAACAATAATATTGCTGTTTGGCAAGTTGTTGCTATCATTTTGATTGATCTTCTATCAAAATTACCAATTACTGTACAGGATCCCAAGGAATATATCCATTTAAGTTGTTGATGTTGGGCTTCTGCAGAATAATAGTCTTGAAATGCTTCAACACATCTAACCATATCTGAAGCTAAATTAATCTGAGGACGGTTGTACGTTGGGCAAAATCTAGTGGTCAATACTGTAACATTAAACTCTATTGCTGCAAGATGAATATTTCTATTATTTTTAAGATAATTTTCGAATTTACTACTTGACTATCTGCTATCCCTCCTGCTATCTTGTCCAATCTGTAAGCATGCCAGCAATCTTTGACGTTAATTGACTACCACATTTCTGTTTTAGCTTTGACAATATGCTCTGCTCATGACCCACGTTTGCACTTTTGCCGAACAGAATTCTACGAGTTCATTTTTCCCTGTAGAATTCAGCAAACAGATCTTTATCCCAGATATACTCTACAATTTCCACCACATTTTCAATTATATCGTCCCCTCTCAGCTTTTCGTTAGTACTATTTTCTTTAAGTACAGTATCACATAGTGTAGCCAGCCATTCCGCACTAGTACCTCCTGCAATTTCTTTATTACAGAACACCTCAAATACTTCTTTCAAAACCGTGGAAAAAACAGTGTTCTGCTGAAAGAGATTAACAACATTTTTGGTATATTGGTCACGTAATTCTATAACCTTCCTCACAAATGCAGACACTTCCTGCACCAATAAACTTTTATCCATTCCCCCTGCATTCTGCTTTAGCACAGCGTCTTCAGCTTGTTTAACAGGCGGTGTTACATCACTAATAACATGCTGCTTAAAAATATTGGCAATTGTTTCGCAACCATTGGGTACTCCATCCAGTAGCCTTCCCATCATCGAAAGATCGTTATATCTATGTTCTCTCAGCAAGGCAAGGCATCCTGACTGTTCATCCTCAAGAAGATGTGTCATGTAATGGGAAGAGAGTACATTTTTCACTTTGTCTGATAACTTGTGCTCGCTGCTCCCATGCAAATATCTAGCAACCCTGTCCTTCTCGCGTATGAGAGATTCATCCACCCTTGACATATAGTCCGTATAGCTGGAATCTTCTAAACTCCATGAAGCAGCCTTCCGAGAGTAGAAATGTGCAGTTTGTTCCAACATGGCCACTTCAAAGTCATTTGCATAGAAATCCATGTCAACCTTCTACACGAAAATGGCCACAACATCCTTCAAAAGGCACTGATTCCTTGGCTCTCCTTCACGCTCTTCATCAATAACACCAATTAGCGCATTTTTCACATTCATATCCTGAAAAACCAGGTCTCGGAAGTACATGAATCCAGTTTCTGTGACCGAAGGAAAACCAAGCAGCAGCTCAAAGGTGGCGGAACGATCTAAACAACCGAGGAGAGCGACCATCCAACGGAGCATCGCCTTGAAAATTTTCCAGCGTTTGACAAATTCTCTCAACAACAGCTGATCATCATTTTGTTCCCTCAAAGCCGGTGAGACCATTAAGGTGATGTACTCTTTAACGGAGTCCCCGTATCTATTATAGAGTTCTTCACAACATGGTTTCTCCGGAAATTTTTGACTGCACAGATAGTAGACGATAGTGTAAATAACCACTCTCTCGTCCACAGCCACCTCAAAGTTGACATTTCCCTCCAACCGGCTCCTTAGCTGCAGGATAGCTTCGTAAATAAAAGCCCAACATTCTTCCAGATCAACCATATTGTCTTGCACTCGGCCCTATTGACAATAGCCTATCCTTCCTGCAGGTTTATGATATTTCCACTGCTCCTCGTCATTTTGAAACCAAAGCGGCCAATTGTTTTCTTGACGAGCGAATACTCGGTGATGAGAAGCTTTGAAAAAACAGTGCACACCGCAAAACAGTAGGTAGTAGGTTAAGAATCTAATTGTGATAAACGAGTGATCGCCACTTTGCATATATTTATATTATCGTAATGGTAAGTTATGTACTAGGGCACCGCACCTGAATGTGGCGTTCATTGCGTGTGGTTGAGTCGGCGGCTTCGGTATGAGCACTTTTGGGAGCTTTCCCGTGTTCAGCCCTTCCCCTTTATTTGATCCATAATAATAAAATTCAAAATTCCATGAATATACACTTTAATGTTCATGATATTAGGTGCCACGCTTTGATATATTTTTTCAATTTTAATAAAACGTAGACGTAAACTATGATGTTGTTAAACGTATCATTTTATTTTATGCTATTTTGGGATTGTGTTTATTTTATTTTTGCGTAAATGAGATTATCTACACGGTATTGTAACTCTACTTAATAATTTAAGGAGTATTGAGTTGTATTATAACTATGCTATTGGTAAGGGGTTTGCATTTTGTTTTATAGTAATTAACAGTGGATAGGGATTATCTACACGGTATTGTAACTCTATTTAATAATTTAAGGAGTATTGAGCTGTATTATAACTATGTTATTGGTAAGGGGTTGTATTTTGTTTTATAGTAATTAAGAGTGGATAGGGATAGATAATATAGAGAGGGTTTGTGTATTATAGTAGTTTACTAGCCACAATTGTCACTTCTTTTTACTACATCCATTTTTCATTTAGAGAAACAGAATAGAGCAACCTCACTTTCTAGTTGGGTTTTCTCCTGAAAGGGTATAATTCCTAGGTTATATGTTGTCTCAATTTTGGTTTTTGAGTTTCAATTCACTCTTCTCTATGTTCTACATAATTTGTCTATTTCATACATAGGCATAACAAAATAATAAACAAATCTAGAAATATAAGGAGAAATTAACCCTAATACCATAGATTTTGGATTACAAGTATAATTTCTTATGCAAATTTTCACAATTATTCATATTGTAAGATGAAATTTTCTAATAGAAATGTGTTTTTGAATTTAGTTTGTTCAATGTTTCAAGAAATTTGATTCATTTTCATATTTTTTAATAATTTACTCAAAAATTTCATAATGGCTAATTTCTTGCCCATTTTGTTTATTCTCCTCGACATACCTATTCATGTAATCTCAAAGTCTTTATGTCCCTAATGATGCGTGGAGTCTCAACCCAAAGCATTGGAAAAACTAAATTAAAAAAGGACAGTTATGTTCCAAGAATTCATCTTAAAGTATAATCTCATTACATTTATTGTAATCAACTATCTAGTGGGATATCCACAACAATTTACATATCAAATTGGTATGATAGTGGGTTTTTTTAGGTAACCCTAGCAACTTGAACTAGATGCTTATAGAAAACTCACACTACCAAAAACTAGAACTCAAAATCCTCTTGGAAAATCTAGAAATCATTCCCTATGTGTGTGCACTTTCTATTCCACCCCTCATTCTGCTCTAACAAACTGTTGCAATACCCTTTGTGCCCAAACAAGAAATATGCTCAGTGAAGATACTGTGTTTTTGATCCTCCCTTTGCCTGTCAGAATCACTATTTCGAACAAATCAAACTTTCAATTGCAACTGAAAAATTGAACCCTTCCTCATTAATTCACACTAGGCTTGGCACTGCAAAATACTTGAAAATTTTGGCTCGCTGCTCCCTCTAAATAACGAAATTCTGTTGTTCCACCTCTGAGCTTCATTTCCATCAACTATGCTCTCATACCATGTGAAATTTTCTAAAATTTATATTGTAGTAATTGGAATTAATTCTTCTAACTAGAAAATTAATTATGCAGTTTATTTCTACAGAAACAACAAATTAATCGCACTGCATAATAGAGATAATAAAAGCAATAGAAACTGAGAAATGCTAGCACACACAAAAATTGTGACACCATTATTTTGGATAGAAGTCCCCAGAAAAACCCATTTTGGTATAACCAGGGTTTGCATTATTATTTTCAGCAAAAATTATAAGTACAACAAAATGTCAAGAAACTTGTGATTCTACCCAAAAAGAAATACTAGTAATAATATATTGAGGGATTTTACCCTCTCTTTGAAAAATTGTGACACTTGACTGCCTCTCAAAAACAAGTTATCCACCTACTTTACACAGGTAGTGTGTCACCCTAGCACTTAGCCCAGAACACCTACAAATAAAGCCATCCTTATTTCTACTGACTAGGAAATGCTTCTGGAAAATATTCCCAACCTCTGGAATTGAAAATGTCCTCCAACCAAATCAAACTGCTCTACTGAAGCAACTGCGTTCAATCCCTACATTGCTTCATAGAGACTACTTTTGACCTCCCCTTTCTAACTCTCATAAACTGGAAAAATTCCTCCGAATCACCGTTGACATTTGCCGCCACTTGTTGCTCGCCTCTTCGTTCAATTTTCACTGTTGAATCACTCTTGCAACTAGGAATTCAAACTTCTTATGCAACTGAGTATCTACACTAGTGTGTTCTCCATATACATATCAAACTCCTCTTATAATCTACATTTGAGACTCCAACGACCACAATAAAACTTAATCAATGGTTGAGATCACCTCCAAGTCAATCCGTGTGCGTTTCTAGTGAATTATCACCTTTCTCAATTAATTACTGTTAATTAACCATCCTTTCCAAGTTAGACTTAGGAGATTTTTAATCATGGTCAATTAATTTAATTGAGCCATCTCTAGGTGGAATTTCGAGAAACAATTTCTATGTTTTAGATAACTCCTATGCTTTAGCCTCTCCACCAAGTCTCGATACAATAATTGTTGGAAATAATACTGAGAGGGGGGGTGAATCAGTATTATCAAGTCAAATATTCCCCTTTTTTTTTCAAAATCAAATGATATACACTACTCCGGTTAATTAAACCCGCGTATATACGCAACTATGCAGAAGGAAACCCGCGTATACAAAGCAAACTATTAATTTACTTTATCTTTCTGATGATGATTGTTAATCTGTGTTTCAGAATCAAATAACCAGTAACCAGAAGCAGTAAAACAGAGCCGAAAGACAATCACACACAAGAACGCAAGATATAAGGTGGAAACCCAATGTGGGTGAAAACCACCTGCTGCAATTCGTCTCTATCTTCTTTTAAATTAGAAACTTCTTTTACAATTTACTAGTGCAATCCTTTACTAGTACGCATGCTGCAACCTGCAGAGAGCTACAACCCTCTCTCGTTCTCCAGCTTCTCTTGGAAGGGAGCTACAACTCCCTTTAGCTCATGCACTAGCCAAGATACTAGTACGTAGGTGCTAGCCTACAGAAGGCTACAACCTTCTCTTTCTTCCAGGGACCACGTTTCATAAATTTTCAGATTGGATCCATGAACATCAATCAATCATCAACCATTCTCCTTTTCACCAATTAGATATGAATCAAGTAGATACTTCTCTGACAGTTGTACCCAAAACACAGTACCAGAAACCACACACCAAAATCTGAACCCAGAACACAACAGCAATAAAAAGAAGTAGCTAGATCACAACTCAAAACATATATGCTATTTCAATAACCTGCAACATGCGTGCATACGCCTTTGTGATTGGAACAACCTGCGTATACGGCGTTTTCATTCACTAAACCAGCGTGTATACGCGCCTTCGCTTCACTGAACCTGCGTACAGATCTATAAAGGATAATTCGCTCTTTCAGATATTCAAACACTAATTAACCCGGATTATTAGTGTTATAGATCAAGCAAGTGCCACATATAACAGACCAAAATCATACAAAGATACTATCATTCAAGCTTAAAGATTATGACCCATCAATAGAACTTATCCTTCTCTTGGAGCTAAGGTTCCTCCTTCATTCAGATCCAGATCTACACCATAACCCAATTACCAATATTCCAGATCTACCACTTATCAGATATTCAACAATAATTCAGATTCACCTTTGCCACATGATATCCTTCCTCTTTTATAGTCTTAGGCCTTCCACAATACCACGGTCCAAAACCATAATAAAACAATACCACAGACCCAATACTTGGGATCAACACTTCTGACGAGGTACCATGGTCCAAAACCATAGGTTCAAGTACCAAGGACTAACTACCATGGACCAAAGGTAAGTTATCCAACATATACGCACTTTTGTCACGTATAACCCGCGTGTATACGCGTCTTCGTCTAGATGAACATGCATATATGTCTTTTCTTCATTCTGAAACCCTGAACTGAGATCTGTTACCAAAGATAGTTGCCATCAAGGACAACACCTATGCCATAGCTCTAAATCAGTGCCATAGTGCCAACAATCTCCCCCTTTGGACTTGATGGCCACCCCAAGATCCTCAAGGTCATTCTCCCCCTTTTTCATAAAGAGCAAAGGGTTGTGCTCCCCCTGAGTACATGCTGAAATCTCTGCCCTGCTATGCTGATCATGCCCCCTCTAACTGTAGGCAAGATCTGCAAAAGATGTTCTTCAAGAAGAACCATGACATATACATCATAAAAGACCTTCCTATCATCAAAAGACTCAATATGTACATCCATCACCCAACCACGTGGGGATCATCTACCCAACTAAGTGGGGATACATCAGAAAATTACATATGACAACCAAGTACATTACATCTTCATCCCAGGCATAGTGGGTAAACTTATAGGCCGTTACATGACCTTGACACCATAACAGAGATACATGACATAGAGACGAAATATGTAGAGCAAGACTTATGAAAGTCACAAATAACTGATAGTAGCAGCATCTGTCAATCACAATTTAGATCAGCAGACAAGATTTCCTTCTGTTCTCCCCCTGCCTCTGTTCCACCAGAGACTAATAACAGATGTGAAATAGAACCAAAAGCTTCTAAGGTAATGCCAACAATGCATCATTAGAAGTTTATCTGCTCCACCTGAACCAGTGCCAGATGGTCTCTTTCAGACCCATATCAGACATTTTTCAACCAGAGCCTGACCCTTCTGATATCCATCAAGCCTTCATATACGCGAATTTCTCTGCACAAACCAGCGTATGTACGCGGATCCTCCTTAGGCAACTCGCGTACACCCATTTTTCTCTGAAACTGACAAGATCTAACAGCAAGATGATGCATCAACTACTCCCAGCTTTTGTCTGAGATATTCAAAAGTTTCCCTGGGCAGTGGTTTGGTGAGAATATCAGCAACTTGTTCCTTAGAAGGAACATACTCCAATTTGACCTTTTGTTCCAACACTTATTCCCGGAGAAAGTGATACTTGATCGGTATGTGCTTGGTCTTTGAATGCATGACTAGGTTCTTTGAAATGCTGATTGCACTTGTATTATCACAAACATAAGATGGGATAGGTGGTTGTACAGTGATCTGAAAATCCCGCAAGGTTTTGCATCATCCAAAGGGAGTTGAGTGCAGCCAAGATGCGCTGCCACATATTCTGCTTCAGCTTGAGATAAAGCAATCGAACTTTGTTTCTTGCTGAACCAAGATATTAATCTGGAACCCATAAAGAATGCACCACCACTTGTTCTCTTTCTGTCATCCACGCTTCCAACCCAATCGGCATCTGTATAAGCATGGAGAGTGAGATATGTATCTCTAGGATACCATAAGCCATAGTTTTGAGTTCCTTGAAGATACTTGAAAATTCTCTTCACTGCCTGAAGATGAGTTTCCTTAGGATTTTCCTAAAACCTTCCAACTATTACCACTGCATGCATGATGTCTGGTCGAGTACCTGTCAAATAAAGAAGACTTTCAATCATGGATCTATAGGTTGGTTGATGCATTGCTGTTGATTCATCATTTGAACTGAGGCTGCATCCTGTAACCATGGGTGTACATATTGGTTTTGCATCTTCCATGCCATATTTCCTCAAAATCTGCTTGAGATACTTGGTTTGAGACAAAAAGATACTGCCTTTATTTTGTTGGATTTGCAATCCAAGAAAATATGTCAGTTCTCCAAGCAAAGACATTTCGAATTATTTCTGCATCACCAAGGCAAAGCTTTGACTCATAGCTTCTTCATTGCCGCCAAAGATAATATCATCTACATACACAACAAGTATTAGCAATTTGTCATTTTCAATTTTTATATAAAGATTGCTATTTGCTGATCCTTTTGAAAAAACTTATTGATGAAGATAGTTGTCCAAACAGTAGTACCAAGCCCTTGGAGCCTGTTTAAGACCATAGAGAGCCTTTTTTAGTCTGCATACAAGATTTGGATCATTCCCAAGAATGAAACTGTTTGGTTGCTCAATGTATAATTCTTCTTCTAAGTCTCCATTCAGAAAGGTTGATTTCACGTCCATTTGAAATACTTTAAACTTCTGAAAGCTTGAGAGAGCAAGGAACATTTGGATGGCCTCAAGTCTAGCAATGGGAGCAAACATTTCTTCAAATTATATTCCTTATTGTTGAGCATACCCTTTAAAAACAAGTCTGGCCTTGTTTCTAATAACTTCCCCATTTTCACTCAACTTGTTCATGAAGATCCATTTTGTTCCTATGACATTCTTATCTTTCGGTCTAGGAACCAACTCCCAAGTGTTGTTCCTTTTGATCTGCTCAAGTTCTTCATCCATTTCCTTTACCCAACATTCATCTTTGCATGCCTCTTTTACATTTTGTGGTTCAGTGGAGGAGAGCAAAGCCAAATAGCTTGAGGCTTCTGCAATTGTTCTTCTTGTTTGTATACTTGCCTCCTTTTGCCCCAAAACTTGAGATTCTGGATGATTCTTCTGAACATACCAGGATGGAGCCTTCTCTTCTATCCTTATCTGTTCCTCTGGTGCCTCTTCAGGTTCTTCTTCATCACCAGTCTGATTTTGAGGGCAGTCTTCATCCTCTTCGATATTTTCATAATTTACTTGCCTAGGAATGTATCCTTTTTCATCAACCACTACATCAATGTTTTCAACAATTCTTCCAAGTATTTTATTGTAACACTTATATGCTTTGCTATGGGGAGAATAACCAAGGAGAATGCCTTCATCTACTCTAGGTTCAAGTTTTCCAAGCTGTTCATCATTATTCTTAATATAGCATTTGCTTCCAAAAATTTTGAAATGCTTTACCGAAGGAGTCTCACCATACCAGAGCTCATGAGGAGTTTGAGTGTTGTTTACTCAGACATTTGTTTTGTTGAGAATAACAACCGCAGCAAATGCAGCTTCACCCCAGAAGGTTGTGGGAGTTCCAAACTCATCAAGCATAGCACGAGCCATTTTTTGGACTGTTCTATTCATCCTTTCCACCACTCCATTTTGCTGAGGAGTCCTAGCTGTAGAGAAATCCTTTCTTATTCCATGTTCTTCACAAAAATAAAAAAATTCATTTCAGGTAAACTCCCCACCTCTGTCGGACTTGAGGCACTTAATTTTGTAATCTGATTCATTTTCAACCAAGGCTTTGAAGGATTTGAATTTTTCGAAAGCTTCATCCTTGTGCTTCAAAGTCCTAACCAAACCATCCTGGAGAAGTCGTCAATGAATAATATAAAGTATTCTTCTCCTCGAGGCGACCTTGTCCTAAATGGACCACATACATCTGTATGGACTAACTCAAGAACACTGTTGGCTGATCCTTCCTTCTCAGGGAAGTTAGTTCTGGTTTGCTTACCAAACTGACATGATTTGCATATGGTGTTGTCTGGAATTTTGACGTTTGGAAGACCACGAACTGCCTGGTATTTGCATGCTTTCCTTATTTGTGAAAATCTTAGATTCGCCCAACCTCCGGTGCCATAACCAGTGTTCATCATTCTTGCTCAAATAGCATTGTTGTTGTCCTTCTTCAAATATGTATAAATTATTTGGATTTCTTCTGCCTTTGATCATTGGTCTTCCTATATCAAGATCAGGAACACTACACCCATTTGATCGAAATATTACCTTGGTTCCATTATCGCACATCTGACTAACACTCAATAGATTATGCTTCAAGCCATCAACATATAAAACATTTCCATCTTTGACCTTTTCTTTCAATTGAGCAGTGCCTTTTCCTTTTATGGCTGCAGGGGTATCATTTCCAAAAGAAACTTTCT
>APFE031705518.1:13884-30958 GCA_000404065.3 Pinus taeda | reverse complement strand
GAATAAATTACCACTCCTCAAACTCTCAAGATAGAAGGACATATCAAGAAGAAAAATATTCAAGCAGTGAAAGATCACATCGAGCATCAACAACAAGCTCTCCAACTTTTAAAGGATAATGCCACTTTGGTGCAGAATCGAATGAAACAACAGGGAAATCAACATCACAGTGAAAGAAGTTTTGATGTAGGTGATTGGGTATTTTTATAGCTACATCTCAAGCAAGCAACTTATGGGAAGGAAATGTTGGAAATATTACATGCACTTAAGAAATGGAGACCTTACCTAATGGGAAGACACTTCAAGGTAAAAATGGATCATGATAGTCTTAAACACTTTTTAGAACAAATATTATCTTTAAAAGAACAGAAGAAATGGGTCACAAATATGTTGGGTTATGACTTTGATATCATCTACAGAAAAGGGAAGAAAATTTTTGTTGCAGATGCACTCTCAAGAAAGGATGAGGATGTGGAAGAATTGTTTTGTGCTATTTCTATTATCCAACTAGATTGGATAAACAAAGCAAGGGATGAATGGAAGAAGGAAAAAAATGTGTGGCCACTCATTCAAAAGTTGCAGAATATCCCAATTCAAACAATATTGCCAGAACTTGAAGAGGAAGGAAAAATCATATTGGAACCTCGAGTAGTCACAAAAACAAGAACCCGATAGCTACGAAATCAATTAATTTCAGAGTATCTCATCAACTGGAAGAACTTACCCGCTGAAGATTCCACATGGGACGACAAGAATTTTATATAAAATCATCAAGAACTACTCAAGCATTTCGGACAACACTTTTTTAAGGAGAGGGGCATGTTAGGCCCCTATACTACTAGTGTAACCCCTTATTGTTATTAGTACAACCCCCTTATTATATTGTTGTACCCATGTAGTCCCCATATTGTTATTATTGTGCCCCAGAGAATCCCACTATTGCTATTATTCTTCCCTTACATTATTATTGTTATGTCGACTCTGATTACATTATGACCCTTTAGACTCCTATATATAGAAATGAGGTCTTGTCATTTGTATCATCCAATAATTGTTCATTTGTGTAATGTAAAGGAGGTTGCCCCCTCGAAGAGGATGATTTCTAAGGCGTTGATCTTTATTTTCTATATTTTTGTGAGCTGGTTTCATAGCACTAACTTAAGTCATGTAGAGTGTCTCCTACATTATAGGATCCCTGGTTGAGTTTATTTTGAGTTGTAATTAATTAATTCATCCTAACTTAGTTAAATTCAGTTAAACTAGTTTCAACTATTGGAGGAACTAGTGGGAGGTCTAGTGGTGTGGTACTTATTGCATTGATTAACCAATTAATTGATGATTCACTCATAAATAGCTCATGCATGTTAGATCTGAGAGTTACCCAGTTGAGATTGGAGTTGAGGAACATTGTACTATCAGTTGTATAATCATTTGAATTGTACAGGTGGTGCATTCAGTCAAATGAAGGCATATGATGGATTACGTAATTCCTTTGAGGAATTTCCCTAATTAATAGAGGGTTAATTACCAAGGAAACAATGCAAGGAAATAGGGACTTGGGAAAGCAAAAAATTGGTTAAGTATTGTCCTGATTTTGTCTAGGAAGCAATGAGACAGATAGAGATAGTGCAAAGGTTGCTTGGACTTGAGAAAAAACATTATAATCTTCTCATTTTTTTTAATAATGAAATATACAGATAGCAGGGGTTTTTATTTGTGGCTTTCCCAAGGAAATCATTGTGTAATGTGTTGATTGAATTATTTCTCTTGTATGCTTCGTGATTTCACGATCGTTTAATTGTTTTCACCAATGAGTAGAGTAGATTCAAGTTTATTGTTTTAGTAAATTACTATTAGTAGTTTGAATCTACAAGGAATTTCTACATGGTATCAGAGAAGAAGTCACTCTAGAAGAGGAAAATACGAGTTTATATTTCGTAGGTGAAATCGAATTTGTAGTATCATAATTTAGAGCCAGCAGGATGTTGTTCTACGGATTGAGATTTGAATATGCCCTTGAGGGTATTTTGAACTATATTGCTTGGAAGGATATGAAGGAGAATCCATATGCAATGTGGAAGGCCTTGACAGACCTGTTTCAAAATAGCAGTGACCATAGGAAGCTGGCATTGAAGGATAAGCTCAGGAAAATCAAGATGGAGAAGGTTGACACAATAGCAAAGTACTTGACCAAGTTCACTCAATGTCGAGATGATCTTGGAAGTGTTGTTGTTATAGTTGTTGAATATAATCTTATCAACCTAACACTTCTAGGCCTTCCCAAGAGATGGCACAAATATCGAGACTCAGTAAATGGGAGGGAGAAGCTACCAGAGTGGGAGCGTTTATGGTTCAAATTTGTGCAAGAAGAGATTTGGTAGAACACCAGAGATGGGACCTCATCCAAAGAAGTGGAAGAGGATTTTTCATTCCTCAGAAATGAAACGAAATCCAGGAGAAAGAAGTCCCAAGGCAAGGAGGGAAGAAGAAATAAATTTCCAACATCAAATGTTTTCATTATCACGAGTTCGAGCACTATGCCACGAAATGTCCATAGAAAAAAGCAAGCAAGAAGGAGCTTGCAATAGTAGCAGTAGGTGAAGCTCCAGCTTCACAATTCGAACTTGATTTTACTCTCATTGCATGCATGGCAATCACAATAATGGGAAACATGTGATATCTCTACAGTAGTGCCTCGTTCCATATGACGAGGAAGAAATATATCTTCAGTGGCTTCGAGGAGAAAGACTTCAAGAAGAACATAGAGTTTGGAGATTATGGGAGTTATAGCGTGATCGATATCAATATTGTTACTTTTTAGAGGGAGTCTATCTCCCCTCTTAAACTCATAGATGTGATGTATGTTCTAGGACTAATGAAGAATATTGTTTCTGTCGTGGTATTGGAAGACCATGGCTACAATGTGATATTTAGCAAAGGAAAGGTTTTCCTTAGACACATCACCACAGGACATGTGAAATAGATCGGTGTGCAATTCAAGAACCTGTATGCACTTGAGGTACAACATGCATGCAAAGCCTTGAGGAGTAAGGCAAAGTTTAGAGTTTTGGTGGTTGATAGGGAGCATGAATTACCTCTCAACATGCAGCCTCAGAAGTGGCCTCAACAAGTTGTGGATCAGCCACAATTGGAGAAGCAAAGAGGAGGCCGAGTGGAGACATCCACTCAAGCATAGGCCTCCAATAGGGGGGAATTTCGAGGAAAGTGGGAAGAGGGAGCACAGGGATCCATACCTCCAGGTGAGAGGTGGGGCAATCTGAGGCAATAGTCCCAAGAGTGCATAATTTTGGGCAAGATCCATTGAGGTGTTTTTGGTCTCATGGATCATTAGCTTGTTACAGGGGCCCACAATAATCAGTGGGAGGAGGATCTATGTTAGTCAACTACTGAGGAGTGGAGAGCAGTGTTGACAACAAAGTAAGAGGATAAGTACTAGAGTCAGTAGCAACTCAGTTTTTCCCAGTAGACAGTTTCATACACAATTGATTCAATTTATTTTTGGATGCTTTTTTTGGTTGCAGATGTTATAGTAGAAACAATAACAGTGACAAAAGTTACATCTAGAACATTCCAAAGGTACTGGATTAGGATAGATGTGAATCCCTTTCTTGTTGAGAGAGAGTGTTGAAAATTGCAACAAGAAACATTCAAAATAGTATCAAGAAATATCTTGATACAATTTTGTCCTTGAATTAAATTAGGAATAATATTGTAATTCCACATCTCATGACAACTTGTATTAGTTAACTAAGTTAATTTTACATAGTTGTCTCAGTTAATTCGAGTTGAGGGTCTAACTTGAGTCATGTAGAGTGTCTCCTACATTATAGGAGCCCCGATTTAGTTTATTTTGAGTTATAATTAATTAAGTTAGTCTAACTGAGTTAAAGTTAGTTAAACTAGTTCCAAGTGTTGGAGGAACTAGTGGGACGTCTAGTAGTGCGGTGGTTCCTATAGTGATCAACGAGTTAACTAACAATTCACTAATAAATAACTCATGCATGTCAGATCTGAGATTTACCCAGTTGAGATTGGAGTTCAGGGATAGTGTATTATCAATTGTATAATCATCTGAATTGTACAAGTGGTGCATGTAGTCAGAGGAAGACTTATGATGGATTGCGCAATTCCTTTGAGGAATTTCCCTAATTAATAGGGGTCTAATTCCCAAGAAAACAGTGCAAGGAAATAGGGATTCAAAAGTATTGGAATTGGGAGTTACCATAGAAACTCAAATGTTTTGGTTGGTTGTCCCTACACAAAAAAAATCTCACCTGGGAGAATCTTACACATACAGGTTTTATTGGTCTAAGCATATGTCCCCTTTGCATGCAAGACATAAAGGATGTTCTCCATCTATTTTTGAGTTGCTCATTTTCTACTGAGGTTTGGACCTCAGTCCCACACACCCTACATATTGTTTCATTTTGGATTTCTAGCTCATTGGGGGCATGCTTTAGGCATTGGTTTGAGACTCGAAAGGATTTTTTCACTTTACCTTTCTACATTATCTAGGGCATTTGGCGATGTAAGAATAGAAGTATCTTTGAACAATCAGAGGTAGATGTGACGAAAACTATATTGTGGATTGTGGCTTATTACTCAGAAATTGGACCCAGGAAAAAAGAACAAAAAATGAGAAGGGTTAAAAACTGGGATGTGTGGAAGAATTTTCTACTTGGGTTTTTTGATGGAGTTTGCAATAACAGTGAATGCAGTCGCAGTGCTTTCATCGTCATTGAACCTAGAAACTATTATCATTTATGGTGGGAGGGCGGTAGGAGAACCAAAAATAGGGCATAAATCATAGCCTTGTGGGGCTTCCTCATCTATCTAAAATGGCTTGATATCAATGATCTACAGGTTTTCAGGGATTGTAAAGGCATCATCAACTGGGTGAAAGGACACTCACAGTTTCATCCTCCTCTGTTATCAAACTGGATGAATCACATTCGTACAGTGGAGAGATCCTTCCAACACATCACCTACAAACACATATACACAGAGTAGAACCACTCAACTAATATGTTATGAAAAAGAGGTGTTGATAAAGAGAGAGGTGCCATCTATTATGTTGCTTTTAATCATGATATTAGGACTAATGTAAGCAGTATAAATATTCTTTAAAATCTTTTACATATATTTTTTTAACTTTGAAAAAGAAATATGTATTTTGTACTCTCTTTTTACAATATAAAAGTTTGTTTTGGAGATGTACCATTTCATTTTGAAAATAATTAATACAATTGATAAAGTTTGTTATTATGTGAATGTGCATTATTTGACTATATTATATTGTCATAATATTTTCTAGGTATTATCTAGTTTTATGAATTTGATTTATTTAATAAAAATAAATTTGATTGAAAATGAAATATAAAAATAATATACTGTTTTCAATTGAATTGTTTTTCTCTAAATTTTTCATTATGGAAGAGTTGCATAAATATATCTCTTTCAAATTGAAATTAAGACTGCCCCTTTAAATTTAATCAAGGGCATTGGAGTTAGTCCAAGTAGTACACGGTAATAATAGGAGTGGTAGATAGAGATAATGAATTCATTTACTTTACTCGTCCATTACTGTTGATCATGAAGTGGGTAATGCAGATAGAGAATGCTTCTCCCTTATCCAACCGAGACTTTTATATATACTCGCATGCGCATGTCAATTTACCAATGATACAATTCTGAGGCTCCTCTGCTGCATGTCAATGTAAGGTGAGTTAACTTCTCTTAGGCATCCAATCTTATACTCCCCATGCATTGAGGTAAGTCTTCTCTATTGCCCACTATTGGTATGGTTCAGCCTTAGTATTCACTAGTTTACCAAGCTCGACTCGTACGACTCCTACGATTCTCGGGGTTTCAAGTTTTAGACTGATAAATGAAAAGAGTTATGATACATGAAGTTATCATTAAATCTTTCGGATGTACAATTTTTTTTTGGTGTACGACCAAGTTTCTGAATTTGAGGAAAGTTAAAAAAATTATTTATTTAAGTTTTAAAAAATATTGGTTAACCACATTAAATCACACATCATCCTCATATTGACTAACAGAATGCTGATCTTCACCCAATTAATTGAAATTTAAAAATCTACTAAATAGTGAGCTAGAAATATAATGTTATCAAAGAATTTAGACTTCTATGATCTATAACATTTGTTTAGAAATTTTTTGGTGAAATCACATAATTGATCATTTGTCGACGCGTTTCGAACCACACTGGTTGGTTCGAAACGCGTTGATCAATTATGTGATTTCGCCAAAAAATTTCTAAACAAATATAATGTTATTTTCAAAAATACATTGCATCAGGCATAATCTTCATACTGCCAAGTAGAATTCTCATCTCTACCCAATTAATCGAAATTTAAAAATCCACTAAATGGTGAGCAAGAAATAAATGGTGAGCAAGAAATATCGTAATGTTATTTTCAAAAAGAGATCATTGATTAAAATTGTGGGAAAAAAGGAGATTACTGATCGTAATGTCATCTTCAAAGCAATTGGTGAAGAACTCTTTAATTTTTTAATAGTGCCCTTGACCCATGCATTCCCCTCCATATCGCTCGCCGTTGCCTGATTGACAAAGAGACATATGACATAAGCTTCGGATATGTGAGAATAGTACTTCCCACATCAGAATATAATTGGGTGTATACAGAGTTGCGTTAAGTGGGGAATTTTTTTTTTTTTTATATCATGTGTATCGACGTGGTAAAGACAAGATATAAGAAATATCACCAGAGATTCCATGATGTCTTCTACAGTGTCATTGGAGAAGCACTGGTTAATCAAAGAACTACTGCACAGAAACAAACATATGTGTGTAAGACTCAAGCTATATCTGGAATCTTTCAGTTAGAAATAAAAAGATGTAGCAGAAAACACAATGATACATTAGTACCACATCTAGTCTAGAAGTTTCTATTTCTTACTTATGGAGAATGCTTTTCTCGCCAAGTTGAACTTGAACAGTAAATTCTTCAATTGTTGCTTTGACAAGGTTCTTATCTCCGGTGTTCAAATCAATTAAACGCTTCTCCAGTTCTTCCAATTTCTGATGTAAATAGAAGATGGTAAAGATACTACATATCAATAACAACAGTAATAACACAATATTTCCATTGAACTAACCATAGGGCCTAAGCATAGCATTGCTTCATCACAGAATGTACAGAAAATTAATAAATACACTACTTGAAAATTTCTTGCAGTCAATAGTTTGAATTATAAATCACATTGATCCATAACCTCAGGAGGACATCACTATTTAGACAAAGCATTTAGTTAATAATTCCCCTGCAGCATTCATCTAGATTTTCTAATTTGTATTAAGTCAACTGACACATAACTACCTCTGATGGAATATAGTGAGTTCCAAGACCAGTTGCAATCATTTCTACACCATCAAGTCGTGAGCCTGTTAAGGCTAAATACTCCCCTGCAATTTCATAATATCATAGTCATCCCAAGAGAAAACAAAACAACCAAAAATATATCCAAACTCATTCTTTCTCTAAGTGTATTTCATTTCCTAAAGTATGCCACTTCTGCCAAAGATGCTTGTACTATCTCTTAAATTTTTCCCCTCAAGCATTAGGGCCTATGATGAATTGCGTTTCATTGTTGAATCATGAAATATATATATAGACACAACACAACATGGTGTATTTACCAAGGTGTCCTGAAAGATGTGAAAGAATGTATGAGAGACCCGATTCAGTGTGAAATCCAAAGCCAACTTCAGGTGCTGCGAAGACCTGTACTCAGAACTTTGTATCTGTCAATAATGTGTTATTATTGAAATCACATCATGAATTATACAAGTGCATTCTAAATAATACTTTCATGAAAAATAACAAATGTGGTGGTTCTTTTCTTCATCATTTTAAAGAATTTAAAAAAATTTCCTCTTCCTCGTACGTTATAATGCAATAAAAACTAAACAATGTAGGACAAGATGTTAAACGTGTAAGCTTCCAAACTATGCAAGTGTGTTTTTTCCAGTTGTGTGAAGGACCCTATAATTAAAACTCATAAAGATGGATTAGTGAATAAAGGGCATTCCAATGTTGATTGCATATTCCCCAAATATCCAGAAATCTGATGATAAAGAGAGGAGTAAATTATTTAAACGCTTTGTTGACCATCAGGTTCCTGGAAATCCTAGAATTTACAATCAATATAAGTTCAGGAGTTAATAATATCATCAAGAAATACGGTTGAAAGTGTAGCACAATCTCAATCTCACTTTGTGGTGGTAGTGTATTTGTACTATGAATTGAAGAAGGATATTCTAATCCTTTACATAAAAAAGGAAAATTTTCATTGAAATTGGAAGAACTCACAGTTTTCTCTGTGACTACTTTATAGGTGGATAATATTGCTAAACTTGCACCACCTCCCATTGCAATTCCATTAATAAGAGCTACCTGAATCAAACATGCATAATCTTTCTTTGTAAATTAATTAAATAGAAACACAAGAATTGGAGGAGAAGTATTCCCCCTTCTACTTTTATAAAAAATGCCGGAGGGAAAATAAATGCTAACAACAAAATCTTAACTATGTTTTAAATGATAATTATGGAGACTGTAGTATGTATACTTATCTATCATAGTCTTAGATGGAAAAAAAAAAAATACAATGCAAATACATAATCAAATAAATTTTAATTATATTGAAAAGATCCTTATAAAATCTAGGAGACATTATTCTTCACGATAGAGTAGCATGAATCTCGAATTACAAACTGCAGTCATTTTTACAATATGAAAAATTTAAAATGGTATAAACTAAAAAGTGACAGTCCTCACCAGTGTTTTCTTGCTCGTATGGATGCGATAGTAAAGCCAATAGGTTTTGTAGATAACCTCGATAGTTTGTTTGTCTGCAAAAATGTTTGTGGATCATGGTTCATAACATAAAAATATGGATAAACAAAAATAGATAAATTAGTTATGTCCATGTGCAATTGAATATTTTTTTTGAAGGAATAGCATTGACAATTATTTGGATAGGTATCTAGCTGGTAGATTAATCTATCTTTTAAATCTAAATCTTTATCTTTTGGTTATAAATAAGAAAGATGACATATTTTAGTTTTATTTTTCACATCAATGGATGAAATTTAAATATTAACTATCTTGTATCTCTAAATCCGTGTTTACCTTTTCACACTTACCTAATACAATTATAATATTACAATGTAAATTATCTTATGAGAAATGACATCTTATGTTAAAATTGGAAACTAGGGGAAAATTCCACTTTGGACAACTCATTTGATGGTGATGATGATTGCATTGAATTTCTCTTTTCGAGAGGACCAAAATCGACATAAATATCATCAAATTTGGACAACCCAAAGTGTATTTTTGAATTATAAACCCACATGTGCATATTTGATCACGTCAGCCCTAAAGCAAATTGGACACCCTTGGAAGGCCATTAATACAAGTGACCTCTACCTTATTTGGGAAATCATCTTGGATCATTTTCTCTTCCTTGTTTTTGGCTCGCACACAAGTTTGAGGCAAGTCCGCGAAGGAATGGGTTCGCACGAAAGTGAAATTATAGGGTTTGAAGCTCGCAACTTTGTTTTAGCCTTAGTCGCAGGCATGCCACAAGATATCTCGACTACAATCACTCGCTTCCAGATTCATTTGTGTGACTGAATACTTTCAATCGCACGCACAACATGTCTTCTATGCGACTGGCATGTAGGGTTTGGTTTTTTAGTTCTCTGAAGTTTTCACTCTTTGAATGCAAATAGTGAGAGTTCATTACAAGCCTATGAATTAGGGTTTTGAGTATAAGCTTTGATGGGTTCATTTCATGGATATAGTTTATTTTATTGTTGCTAAATAGGTTTATGGTTGAAGATATGGATTATTGTACTCTCATTTGCTTAATACTTTAATGATAATCTAATAAAAAGAAGAATTTGAAAGGGTTTTCCCCATAGTGGGTTTTGCCCTGGTCTTCGACCAATCTTTGCGTCTCTATGTGTGAATGATTTTCTTCTATTGCTCCTTTATGTTTCATTGCATTGATATTGTCCTTTCTACATAGTTGCATATGTTACTAAATAATGATGTAAATCTAAATAATGTTATGATGTTATTGGGTGAAACTAATGTGTAAATGAAGAAATGCAATTATCAAAGCAAAGAACAATAGAGCCATAAGAAAAACTAACATGGTATTAGAGTTGGGCTTAAGAAAAGTCATTGAAGGTCAACCCTATCATGAAACCATTAATGGAAACAAATAGATGAGACCTAAAACAATTATAGGGTTTGAAGGAAACCCTACGAAATTTAGGGTCTGATGGATATTATGAGGTTAGGGTTTGAGAGAAACCCTGGTTTATGACAAATATTTGAAATATGAAATCTAGAAACCCTAGCATGGTCAATGTGAAGAAGCTCAAGCACTTGTCATAGATTTGATGAAGCCCTAAATGGGATAATTTCTATTAGGCCTAGTTTCTTATGAAATTGATGAATATATATTGAAGGAAACAAGTGGACAATGGACAGTGATAGCTCTTAAAGGCTGGTTCAAGAGGGAGATGATCACCTCTCATTAAAGGAACATAAGAACTAGCATTGGAAAAGGTAAAGAGGCACTTGATGAAAAGGTGACAAAGTGCTACAACTGTCAATGTAAAATAAGAAGGTGCACAGGTATCTAAACACTACAAGGTGTGTATGGTGTTGTTTCAATATTATGTTTCTACTACAATATTGATGGAAAGATAATCCCTAAGACATGATGAGTATACCACCTTCCCAAATGGCTCATGTATGCATACGAAAGAAAGTTTGATACCTATGATGAAATGATGCACTTGGTAGTAAACACATATCTTACCTTTTAGACATGATGAATTTCTTGATTCTATGAAGCTACTTAATATTGATATTTGATATATTGATATACTTGATGTTTTCTATCATTTTGGATATCTTGATACCATAAAGAAGGCTAGCACCTTGATTCTAATAGATGGTAACTTGATACTATTAATAATGTTTGTGAAAAGCATGGTAGCCATGATGATAGAAGTGTAACAATGATATTGATATTCATGATCTTCTTGTTGATCGTGGTTAGGTTTTGCTGAGCTTAGTAAATATGATATATGGTAAAATTGAATTCCATGACTTGATGGATTGAGCTATGTGACAAAAAAATAATGTTTTGATCATGATTCTTGAAGTATACTCCTATTATCTAGTTGACACTAACCCTTGATGAAATATTAATTCCATGAGGTAATGGTGAATTAGTTGGTGCTAACATGTTACGACCATGATAAATATGTCATATATTTTGACTTTATGATCTGGCAGATATGGTGATGCATGACAATATTATAGAGAGGGTGATGACTTGAATGGTGATGACTGAAGTGGATTCCCATTCAGAGGGAGAATCTCTCCATAAGATCCCTACTCCTATTATCATTTGCATTATGTGTATAGAATAATTTTTATTGTTGAAGTAAGATTTTTGGACATGAATAGACAAATATCTTATATTGTTGGTCTGCAACAAAGTTCAGGTCTAAGAAGAAAGATTTTTTCCTTCCTCTAAGCCCGAGTCGCATGGAAGAAAGCCTAAGGGTGTGATTGTATCCTATCAACCACACAGAAGAAGGCCTATGGATGCGGTTATGCATGAAGGACACAAAAGTGAAGTTTTGTGCATGAAATAATAAGTTCACTTGAAGGATTCCAGTCCTACAGACATGGAGCGGACAATAGAATGTTTTATAAGCAGGGAAGTTTGAACGTTTGGCTTACTATAATGTGAATGTTTTGACTAAACTTGTGTTTGCAGGTGATCGGGATATGAATATCAATATGTCATTATGATTTTACCATTGAAGCTTGTGTATGACAATATTATATAACAATTGCAAGGGTTTGTCTAGATTTGGCTTATTGATATAGATAAGTATTGTTTGGACTTTTGACATTATGCTTGATAATGATTTAGAACTTTGAATTGATGTTGATATTTCTTTTGGGCTATAGATCTCATTGTGATAACAAATTTGGGAATTAACATGATGACTAATGATTTTATTTGATGATGGATGATTTGCCTTGATAACAATGCTATATGGGCATAGTGACTTTTAGTGACTTATATTGGTATTTTGTGTTGACATCATTAGCTTTAACACATTGGTTGAAGTATAAATAGTTGTGATTCAATATGAAGTAATCTAACAATAAATGGATGGAACCTGCATGACTTGTTTTTTGCATATGCATTTGTATCTAGTGACTATATTATGATTGTGAGGATGACATGATGAAGCATTCATATTGCTTGGTAAATGAAAACATGTTGGCATAATAATAAATGAAGTCATAACTAGATATTTGGATGAGAGCTCTACTTGCCACATGGTCTAAAGAATTTGATATTGGGATATTGATGATTTTGATATTAGTTCTAATATGGATTCTAAACTTTGAGAAGTTGACTTATGTAAGGCTGATCATATTGGTGTGGTAAATTTTTATGTTTGCAAATAGCATTGTATGAAGCAAGCTCCTCAAGCCTGGTATGTTCGCATTGACAATTACCTGGTGAAGCCAAGAATATAATCCTCTACATCAAATACAGTGCAAGGTATGACTTTGATTTTGGTTTTATATACTAATGGTCTACTCTTGAAAATAAATGAGCCTCTGATGATAAAATTAAGAGGGAGTTGGCTTCTCAAGCTCGAAAGAATGAATCATGGCATGTTGAATTGATTTCTGAAGTTTGGAAAATAAAATATATATCGTGAAACCATTATAAAAAAATTAGAAAGTGGAAATGCAAATACTTGAACACTGTAATTAAATTTCAAGAATTTATGAAGAGACATTGTTGAACCTGACTTGGAAACCCACAGTTGATTGAAGCATTGATGTTCCACATGGACACCCATATAATATATATATATATATATATATATATATATATATATATATATATATATATATATATATATATATATATATATATATATATATATATATTGCATTGAACCTAAGTGAATTCATGATTTGAGCCACTTCATACACATTGAGTTGCCATCAATCACCCTTCAAGATATCTTCATGGGACAATTAATTTTTTTGGTCTCAGATATTATTCCTATGATATGTGACTGCATGGATGTACTGATGATGATTGGGATCATTATTAAGGAGATGAGAACATATGAGTGCTACCTTAGCATGATATATGCCATGATATTTTAATGAGAAGTCCATAGCTTCAAGCATGAATGAGGTTGAGTACGAAGTTGCTAACATGACTAGTTGTGAGGTAAGACAAAGAAGCTCTTTGGAGAGATGTTTGAGCAAGTTCTCAATGTGACATGGATAAATTGCGATGAAAAAGAGTTAGATCCGATTAGCATAGAATCCCGTATATAGTTGGGATTGAATTACCTTCATATATTAAGACAATGTTGTTGTACGAGATAAGCTTAGGCTTGTGGTTGGAAGCTCAATAACGGGGATGATGAATAAGGTATCCCTTTGTGACATATATATATCTATATATATCTATATATATATATGATATTTGATTTGATGACCAGCATGATCAAGAGACTGCTGATATTGTGACATGATGATTAAGTTGATAAAAGATGTAAGCTCAGTGGTATGTTTTTGATCTATAGAGAGCATCATTGATCGAGGACACTGAGCCATCTCTTCCCCCCTGTCTGAGCTCCCAAGGTGTGGAATTGATATGGAGGGCTCCTAGGGTAGAGGGATATTTAGACAATAGGGTATAACCCCTATACGTTACCCATAGGTTTGGAGATGTTGCTCCCCTATCTTGGTCTTTGTAGAGTATACCTTAGTTGACATCATACCCATAAGCCGTGCTTGTTATGATTTTACCTCCCCATAATTCTAATGGGTTGAGGAGGCTTGGGGCATGTGATCCTTACCTTTTGGTAAGTCTGGTATCTAACTCAAGTTAAGATTAAGATGCAAGTAGTCTACCACATGAATCTTGAGGGTCATTGTTGGGAACATCGGTAAGAAATAGGATGGATTAAGATGTGCTCCCTTATATCACCTATTTCTCAGTATGAGATTGTATATGTTTAGCTCCCCCATGAGATTTTGGGTTGAGGTTAAGCTCCCTGATGTCGTTCTGGATTGAGCTAGGATCTTCGATGTTGATGCGGGTCATAAATTTGTCTCCCCATTGATGTTTCCTAGGTGGTAGCATTGGGCTTCCCGCTGGCAGTGATTTCGGGTGGTAGAAGTGGCTCCCCGATGAATAGAGGGTGGTAGCCTAGGCTCGCCTCCGATGTTAAATTATTCTTCTTTTAGATTTGATAATGTTCAATGTATGAGCAGGGACAATAAAGAGATAAGCATGAATAAGTAAGATATGAATCTATATGAACAATTATGATACGTGATGATGAGATACTTGATATTGGATATGATTTGATGATAGTATACTCGTGACCTGATGTAGGTGGACTTCTCCCTAGTTGAGAGGGAGTGTTAAAATTGGAAACTAGGGCCAAATTCCACTTTGGACAACTCATTTGATGGAGATGATTATTACATTGAATTCCTCTTTTAGAGAGGACCAAAATTGACCTAACGATCATCAAATTTATATAAGGGAAAGTGTATTTTTGAATTATAATCCCACATGTACATATTTGATCAAGTTGGCCCTAAAGAAAATTGGACACGCTTGGAAGGCTATAAATACAAGTGACCTCTACCTCATTTGGATAATAATTTTCTCTTTCTTGTTTTTGGCTCGCACAGGTCTGAGACAGGTCCACAGAGGAATGGGTTCGTACAAAGGTGAAATTGCAGGGTTTGAAGCTGGCATCTTTGTTTTAGGGTTTTGGGCCTCAGTCGTAGGCATGCCATAGAGGGATCTACCAGGGTCATCTATGCGACTGAAGCCTTTCAGTCGCATGCACAACATGTCCTCCATGTCATAGACATCTAGGGTTTGGTTTCTCTATTGTTTGAATTTTTCACTCGTTGACCGCAGAGTTCAACAGTTGGTCGCAAATAGTGACAATTCATTACAGGCTTGTGAATCAAATTTTTGAGTATAAGTGTTGATGCATTCATTTCATGGATATTTTTTAGTTGATTATTGTTGGATAGGTTTATGGTTGAAGATATGAATTATTGTACTCTCATTTTCTGAGTCATTTAATGATGATCTAATGAGAAGAAGAATTTGGAAGGATTTTCTCCATAGTGGGTCTTTTCTCTAGTCTCCAACCAATCCTAGTGTCTCTATGTGTGAATTTCTTTCTTCTATTGTTCCATTATGTTCTGCTGAATTGATATTGTTCTTTCTAGATAGTTGCATATGTTGCTAAATAATGATGTAAATCTGAATAATGTTATGATGTTATGGGGTGAATTTAATGTGTAAATGAAGAAATGTAAATATCAAAGCAAAGAACAATATAACCCTAAAAAAAATTAACTTCTTGTATATTAACCAAATAAAAAATAATGTTGATCCACCTATATCAACCACATTTGGTAATATGATAGTACTAGCTATGTTTCATGTGTATCTTTAACACTTGTAGACTTTGTGGTAGAAAAATGAATTAAAAACATAACAAACACCAAGAGAAGAATGCGAAATAAATGAACATCCTCTGCTACTTAATCTTACCATCTAACATTCAACTCTTCTGAGACTATGCCCAAGAAGTAAAGATGCCAATTTCGAAAATATTGGATACTAACCTGCCTTTCCATAATAAAATCCTCGTAAGTCTCCCCCAGCACAAAATGCTCGTCCGACCCCCTGAAGGAAATACATAAATGTCAACGAAGGTTTGAAAGTGGTACAATATTGAAAATTTGACAATAAAACATTGGAATCCAAAAGAGTGGACAATTTTACCTTGATGATCATCATCTCTGCATCATTTTCTTTTTCCCATTCTTCAAAGAGTTCAACTAATCGGATTGCCTGAATATCATATATTATAGGATTTGTCAAACTAGTTTAAGAATGGCCCAATGCCTCAACCATGGATCATAGATGAAAGGATATGGTCCAGTATCCTACCACTTCCCTGCTCATAATATTCATCTTGTGTGGGTTATTTAGAGTGATAACTTGCAGACGACCTTTCACTTCATCCAAAACAGCTTGCTTGAATACAACTCCTTTCTTCAATACAATTTCTTGACCAAAACATTAGCCAAAGTAGAAAAACAATCAACTAATTTTGCCAAAGAAATTCATGCACATATAATTTCTTGGCACTTGAAACAAACTAAAATTGATTGTAAAAATGAAAGTTTCAATTTTATTCCAAAAAGAAAAACAATGTGGTTGGGAAACATACCACAAAAATTCCCTCCCCTCTTAATTCTCAAAGCACTCAGTGATGCATACATATAGGGCTTTGTACAAGTGAAATGGAATGTTGTCACCCAGTGAAGTTTAATCTCTTATCAACTCACAATATCTTGGTTTTATAATTTGACAAGATATCACATATATATATATAGATATAGACTATCAGATATTAGATTATATTATATATATATATATATATATATTTATTATATAATAAATTATATATATTATATATTATATATATATATATATATACATTAACGCGATGATATTACTTATCTGAAGTCTTTTTAATTTTCATTTAATATTATCCAAATGTATTTAAAAAGTAATGAAATTACTTATTATGAAGTCTTTTTTATTTTCATTTAATCTTATCCTTATACTAGAATTCTTTTATTTTTATTTAGTCTTTTGTTTTCATTGGTTAATATGCTTATTTCTTTTAACAGTAGGCAATCATCTTATCATAACTCAATTGTTGAATAAGTAGTGAGGATAGTCATCTCTGGCTGTTATCAACGAGGCTCACTCATCACCTTACTCTTAATATCACTCACAAAAGTAATAACATTTACTCATATATATATTCTACTTTGCACCTTCATATGAGGTGGTTTTCGCCTCTACAGAA
>APFE031705517.1:0-25982 GCA_000404065.3 Pinus taeda | reverse complement strand
TCTTCTTTGAAAGCTACCCTCTTCTCTACTTTAGCCCTATTCCTCTTGGCAATCAGGTTTGCTTCAACAGTTACAGCAATTCTCTAAGCTTCTTCGAGGGATTGAGGTGCCCTTTCTTTCAATTGATAAGCCATATCTGGGTCAAATCCATCTGGGAATTTGTATAGAGCTAGATCCGGGGGAGGTCTCAGGTTTTGAGGTATAGCATTATAGACATTATTGAACCTGGCACAATATTCCAAAACAGTCTCTTGGGGACCTCTTCTAATCATATCATACTCACCAAGTATATGTAAAGGGTCCTTCTTTTTCTCCCATCTGTTTGTAAAGGACTGGTAGAGGTCATCAGGGGTAGTAATGCTGTTTGCAGGCAGAGACCTAAACCATGTTCTTACATCCCCTGTTAGGCTTTGAACAAATATTCTCATTCTTACTGTTTCATCATCTATTTCATAATTTTCAAAGTGATCTTGCATTCTCTTAGCATGTTGGATGGCAGAATAGGGTCCAGTGGAGTCAAAGTATGCTATTTTGGCCTGGTAATCTTGAGGTAAGGCCACTGGATTGGCAGGCAGTTGGAGAGGTGCATATCTGGCCATATTTGCTGGATTTTGGGGATTAATTTGGAAAACTGGGACAATAGGAACAACAGGTATCACAGGGGTAAAAGGTATAGAAGTTGTAACAGTGTGGGGGAAGAGAACTTGTGTGGGAGAAGAAGGGATGTTTGGGGAACTTAGGGATGTTGATGGTGAACTAGGGGAATTAGGATTGGACCGGAATAGGACTTTAACTGGTGTGGGGATTGAGCCAGGAAGTTCTGGTTGTTGACTGGTGTCAATAAGATGATCTTGTAGTTGCTGGTTCCTAATCAATCTGGGGATGGTGTTGGGATTTTCGAAGATAGTGGGAGGGTTGGGGTCGGGGTTATTCCTTGTGTACCTGAGGTTTTTTTTGGGAGCCAGTTTCTAAGTTAGTCCTACAAGTTTTATGAAGGTTTTGTTTAACAAGGACTAGTCAGGAGCTCTAAAACCCTGTATAACTGTAAAGTTTGGAGATAAGTCTGATTTAGTTCTTTCTTTTGGCTGCAAGTGTTTGTATAGGAGCAGTTTGGAGATGTCTTAACTAATATTCAGACTGTGAGTGTGATTTTGACAGATTTTAGGCTTTAGACCCTGAGTCCCCAGTGGAGTCGCCATTTATGTTAACACCCAGGTTGTTCTCTTTAACTCCCAAGAGAATACGGCCGGGGTAACCACTAACCAATCTTTGGGCTGCAGCTTCTAGCCCAGCTGCAGTCAAAGAGGGCTCTCTCTATTAGGTTTATCACTGCTTTCAGTGAGGGTTTTAGGCTAGTTGTGAGATGAGTTTTTTGGTTGTTTTTGTGTATTTGGTTGGGAGGATGCTTCTGATTCCTTTTAAGTACCTCAGCAGGGAAGATTAATCCATTGGGCAATGGGGTCTAGGACTGTTTTATCTTGAAATCTTGATTTTGGTGAGGAGGAAAGTTACAGGGCCTGTGTGCATTTCATGGAACAAACTGTGAATATTGAGGATGAGGTGATTACAACTAGTAATGAGCAACTAAGATTTCGTTACTTAAGCTGTATATTTGTGAAAGAGGCAATGTTATCTAAGAGCAATCGCTTGAATTCTTAAAACAACAATGCACAGTAAGGATATGGCTTAAAGGTAGCATTTAAGAATTACGCTTTAAACACTTTTAACAGAAGAAAACATATGAGACAGTTCAGATTGAGCTCAGGGTAGTCAATGACTAAATCCTGAGGCTATCCTTTTTCTTTACTATCTTGAGTTTCAAACATACAGGAAACATGGGAAACAGGAAACATGAGAAACATATGGAATAACTGGAAACATATGTAACATAAGGAGCCATGAGAAAACTTATTGAGCCATGTAATAATCAAGAATCTTGCAACTTTGAGCCATACACCATCGAGAGAACAAGAGTCAACACATCATTAGAGAAATCCCACTGCCTTTGTATTAAACTGTCTGAAAGATTTACAGTATCAGAGATACAGAGAATATCTCCGAAGAGTTTCTTACATCCGAAGTCCAACCCCTCTAAACAAATGCGAGGGTGAATATATAGAGTTTCAGGTACAAAAATATCTCAGGTATGAGCTCATCTGAGAGGAAAATATCTCTTACACTTGTATAGATAAAGCAGATGAGAAGTTATTACAAGTATAAATGATAGTAAAAGCCTTTAAATGTTGTCAGGATAGCTTTTTGCCCTTTGGGTACTGCGGACTTTAACTGCGCTGTTCTTCATAAATGAAGCATTGAAGTGTTTTATTACTTCTGATTTTCTGTATCCTTCTTGATTCTGCCACCTGTACCTGCTGATGCTGCTTTTGATGCCGAGTACCTGTACTGAGTTGGCTCAGTGTCTTTATGCTGGCTGACATGGCTTTGTCCACCTGTACCTGTAAATTTGACTGTGCTGCTGCAAAAAGTGTTTTCTTCTTCATCCTTGATTCAAAAGTAGCTTTACCAAGTCCTGCCAATTATCTGGATGAGGAAGATGATGTTTCAAAATTGACCCTACGGTCTCATCAGCTTCAGTATACTTATAAAAATCGGGAGGTTTATCAAATAAATGTGCTACCTCGTTTTTAATAAAAAACAGATTGTCTAATTTATTAAACAGAGCTTTTCCTGTTAATGGGCCTGCTGTAGATGACCCAGAAGCCTCAGAAATCTGCATGGCTGAAAAAGTGCTTATTCTTTTGATGTACTTCTCATAAGAGAGAAGCTTTCCTGATTCTTCTAAACTGGGGAGCCCTTTGTCCTGCAATGCTGTGAACCTATTCTGGAACTTAGTTATATCTGCTTGCATATCATGTACCCTTCTGTCCAGCGTTTGAATTAGGCTTTTCATCGTTGTAGTCCTCTTAATTATGGAAATAGTCTCAGTTCTATTAGCGATTCCCATCTGGATCAGCTGAGAACTATTCCTATAATTCAAGACTTCTATCATCTTTGGGGCAAGGTCTGCCATATTGCCTAGCTCATTTCTTGCTCTGTATAATTCTTTCTTTGCCTTGCCAATGAGCCCTATCTGCTCATATATGGCAACAATGTACTCCCACTGGTTGGTGATTGCTTGTCCAATGGCAGTCCATATTACCTGCTTGATTTCTGTTGTTACTTTGTCAAAACTGAGCTGCTTTTCCAGCTCTATGATAGTCTTTCTCAGGGCTTTTACTTCCCTCTCTCTTTCAGCTACGGTCATTTTTGATTTGTCATAACTGGCTTCCAGTTTGGCCAGTTTCTCCTTGGTGACATTTATTTCTGAGACTTGGCCCTCCAGCTCCTTGACAGCCTTCATCATTTTTTCCATGCTCAGGCTGGATTCTGCTGCTGCTGTGACCCCCACGGTTGCTCCAGTTGCTGATGTGGCAGTGGTAGGTGCTGGAGTAGTGATAGGAGCTGCTGCTGTTTGAGCTAGAGGGGCAGATTGAATGTTTGTGGAGGTTTGAGGTGGCTGGGAGGTAGTTTCCCCTTGTTTCTCCTGCATGGCTTTCTCCAATTGTGCCTCCATCTCCATTATCCTCTGGTTCATAGCCAGGAGTAATTCCATAGCTTGGTCCACCTGTTTTTCCTGGGCTAACTGTGCTGTGTCAGGATGAATAGTAGGAGGCAATTTTGCCTGCCTCCTTAATGCAGCTATGTCATCCTCCTTCTTTTTCATAAGGGCCTTGACACCCTTTAGATCCTTTGGGTCATAGCCTTGTTCAACAATTATGTCCTCCAAAGTTTTTATTCTATTGTCTTTGGCAGAGGAGGGCAATCTTTCCAAATCCAGCTGTTAGTTGGTGTGCTTCAGTGATTCTTTTAGCTGATGGGCCAGCATTGCCCTATCAGCAAGTGTGGCATACACCATTTCCCCGGTTTGCTTGTGCAGCTCTATTTGGTCCATGGGGTGTATGTCTTTGGCAAAGACCTCCATATTAGTTTTGTAGTAGTCATCTGGAGTCTTTGGGTGTGGGACTTTTGGTTTAAGATGAGTAAATATCATCTTTTCATCCTTGAAGTCAAAGGCAGCCATTAATCTCTGTTTTTTGGCTGGGGTGGTGTTAAGGAACTGCTCATATAGTTGTACTCTCAATAGCTCATTCTGAGCCTTAATCTCTATAAACCCCTCTTTGACTATGGCTGGCTTCTGTCCCTGCTGTTTGGAGGAAGATACCTCCACTGTGTGCTGTTGGGGATGTTCAGGATGGACTGAGCTGGTGGTTGTTTGTTGGCTTACTTGCCCTTCCCTGTTTTGGCTTCCTTCCATCTCTTCAATTATTTCTCTTTCAGCCTCGGGGTCTGTCCTTGGCCTCTTGGCCTCTGGTTGCTGCACTGACCCTATAGGGGGTGTTATTTCCTCTCTGTCCCTTTTCTTCCCTCTCTCGCTGTTTAGAGGGGTCTGCAATACTGGGTTTTGAATTTGTTCAGTTTGCAGGGGAAGAGCCTGTGTCAATTGCTGGTCCTTTGTGGTACTGGGCTGCCTTATTTCTGCTTCTTGATGCTCATCCATTTTCTCCTTTCCTTTGGCAGTTGTTGCTGGGGTTTCTTGGATGTGCTGTGTGGCTGAGGTGCCTTCCTCTGTCTGGATTGTTTGCTTGAAAACCTGTTGACAAGAGTCCAAGTCAAGAGTTTTTTCAAGATCTTTCACATTTTGTTCCATTAATTCTTCCTGAGTCAATTCTTCTACTATTGTCCCAGGCGCCCATTCATCCTGATTTGCAAACGGTTGTACTTGTGAGAGGGGGGCATGGTTATAGGGGTGCAGCCTGAATTTGACTCTTCTTGCACTTATGAAACCTTCTGGGTCATAAGGGACCCACCAGAAACTCTTCTTGAGTCTTAGTTGCTTCCCTAATATTTGGTCAGCTTCCTGCCACCCATCCTTTTTGTTCATTGTGAATGGGCCTAGGTGGTCCCTGAATTTCAGGTTGGCCTTCTTCTTGGCACTGTGAAAATGTGTTAGGTCTAATTTTATCAGTTGCCTATAGTACTCTAGAGCAAATAACCTCATGGGAACGTACTTTGGGAGTCTGTATGGGCAGAGCTCACAGCCATAAATTCTGATGACTGAGTGGTTTTGGTACAGGTACCAGTCACCAATTTTGTAGCTTCTGGATAGCTGCAAAATCTTCTGCATATCCCTGGATAATCTTGCAGGGGGAGTCCTCTTCAGCAGGCAGATGACTGGATATACAAACTGATCAACAAACTCACAATATGAGTAAGGGGAATCCTGAACCTGGTGAAAGACTGAAGACCAGAAGATCACAGACCTTCTTTCCCCTTTTGAGTCTAGCTTCCTGATTGAGCATTGGAAGCTGTCAGTCTGATAATATAAGAACAAGTGGTAAATGTATGAGGAATATTTAAATATTGCCTCTCTGTCCAGTCTAGACAACTGATCATGTATCTTGACTGCAATGTACTTGGCATAGTTGTACTTGACATCAGGGGGCTGCCTGGGGCTGTATGCAGATAGCATAACCAGCATAGTTGTGTCAACATGTTCATTGGTGGTGAACCCCAGCACAGAGGTCACCATGTCTATCAGCAGCTGGCCTACTTCATTGAAATCCTTATATGAGAAAGGGGGCAGCCCTGAGGGCTGGCAGTCTGCCTTCATGAACTTTCTGGCTATGACTTCAATGTCTGGAGTAGAAAGTCTGGAGCCCACATCTAGCAAATAATCCATGGAGAAAGGATACAGCAACTGGGTCTGATTGTAATTAAGCATCTGGTTAATGGAGTCTGGAGTTATGTGAAAAAGGATGCTCCCAGATGGAGATTTTACAGCCCTGAGATCCTGGTCATAATTTTCTGCACACAGATGGATAATTTCTGGAAATGTATTGACAGAAGGCAGAAAGTAAATAGGCAAATTGGACTGCCATATCCCATACAGGTCATTGCCGTCTAAATGAGTGTTCCTTAGCTGACAGTAGGTCTTCAAATGGTTCCTTTGTGCCACAAAGTCTGTGATGAGAGCATCATCATCCACCAAAGGTATGGCTTCTAGGTCTCTGTTGGGTGGGTTAGGGGGTAAGGTATCCAGAGCAGTTAAAGCCTCCATCGTTTTGAGTTTTACTGGCAGTTCTCACTGTGCCTCAAAAATTGATTTTTTAGGGGTATACTGCTCTCTGTCTGCAGTGAGCAATCTTGAAAGTTTTGTAAAAGGCTGTCACAGGTTTAACTGTTCTGGGGGGCACCCTGTCTCAATGTGGCAGAGTGTTTTTTAGCTGGATAGCTGGTTAATTGCAGAGGTTTTCTTATCAGAGGTGAAGGAGGATGCAATGCAGCGTTTCTTAACTTGTGGCTGGGCCCCGTAGCTGCCCTTTTGTTGGAAAAATTGGGCAGAGTTTCAGTTTGCCGCGGGTTTTCCTGGCAATTTCTCTGTGCAGGGTTTTACAGAGGTCTCACTGGTAGTTTTGAGGGCGAATAACCACAGGGTTTCTTGAATTACAGAAGCAATTTGAACCGGAAACAGGTTTTACATGGATAATAAGAGGGCAAGAAGGTGCCTGCGGCGAAATACCTGTTTTTAACGGCGTATGAGCAGTTGCAGCAGTCGAAAAGGTTGAATTGAGTGTGGTTGAATCAATAATGGAGGCAGCAACAGTTGTAGCAGATGACTTTGGTTTTCCGACCGTTGGAAATCAAATTCGCCCTCAGCTGAGCTCCAGGTTATTCGGCAGCAAACGTTAAAAAACAACAGTTTTTTGCCCTTTTTATGCATTTTGGGCGAATTGGCGCCTTTTTGTGATGACGTCATGCTGACGTCATGGTGGGCCCAAGGTACGGAAGGGATGATGTGGCAGGTGACGCGGATGCCCAGGTGGCATGGCTGCTTGGGTGGTATGGCCATGGTGGCGGGGTAGTCGGAGTCATGCGTGGGGCCGGGTGAGGTGGATGCACGGCAGAGGTCGAAAGGTGGGGTGACGTCACGCTGACGAAGGCGTGACATCAGCGTGAGGGGGAGGGTGGTAAGCGGTCTCCCCGGTAGGCCCTCCGGCGGTAAGTGGTTTGGAGGGGGGGGGCAGCGAACATATCCCGCGCCTGACGCATGGCAGGGGTACGGCAGCAATACCGCCCATCCCCCAGCCGCAAAAGATCGGGCAAGTTCTCAGGCGGATCAACCGCCCACCGTCGGATGGCAGGGCGGGAGATCGGACGGCTGGCGGAGATAAGGATCTGCCGGCGGGTTTGTGCGGTGGGACCCGCTCATTGATTTGACGTCCTTTTTTAATTTAAAATGCGCGCGGGGAGGTAGACTATGGTTTTTTGGGTTTTTGAAGGTTTATTCGCCCGCGTGCATTTAATTAAAATTCCATTTTTGACTTTAGGGAATGGGTTTTTTGGGCGGAGAAAGGAAAAAAGGGTTTTTTTTGGGGGCGGGGAAACTTCAGGATTCATTTCTGCCAAAAGGGTCATGGGTAGGGGTGGCTTTTCATAGGAATTTCTTTGCAGATGAGAGTTTAAATGACCACTATCACTTGGAATGAGAGGGGGAGCCTGGGAGGTTCATCAAAATGACCAGGTGTCATTTGGATTCCTTTTAAACAGACCATATGGCTATAGCACCAGGGGGGATATTTACAACCATTTTGGGGTTTATACACCATAGTGTTTATAATAATAGGGATTATGGGGTATAGGGAGCTAGAATAATAGAGTTAGCTGTTTAATATGGGTGAAACACATGAGTGAGGGCTGATTCAACAAGTTTTCTTTGAAAACAACTTGAAATAAGGAGTACATCAAAATGAAAATTTTTTACACAAGAAATGTGGCTTCTTAAAGCCATAAGAGTGTTTCAAAGATATAAATTTCTGTGCTCTGTGCATCTTGGGAAAGGGTGTTAGTAACAAGTGAAGAACAGATAAAAACAAGGAAATTAGTCATGCTCCAGTGTGTTACTCTTTCTGTAGATGTTTCAGCAACTTGATCTTGAAAGAGGCAACTTTTCTGCAACCCCAGCTACCTACCCAACTAGATTTCCTAGCATTTTTTGTTCCTTCTTGGAGGGTGCACTTGGACTTGCAAACCCTTTGAATGCCTTTTCTTTTCATTGGCTTTTTTGCTTGCATCTCCTATCTAATACAACCCTTATTTCTTCCAAGGCCCCAGATTAAACAGTTGGGAACCTTTGTTTCTCTACCTAGCTACTTGATCTGCCAAGATTAAACAGTTTGGACAGATATCATTCTCTATACTACAACATGGAAATTGAAAACATGGCATGATCCAGATTAGACTATTGGACCACCCATCAAAATTGAGTTCTCATCAAAACTGATACAGACATTGCCTTCTTAGGGAAATATGAGATCTTTGCATTTATCAAAGCTGAGCATATTTGGACCTTTGATATCCAATCATGAAATATGAAACCTATTGGTATAGGTATCCAACAGTGGCTCCACATGGGGATGGTTTTTCTCTTGGAAAGACCAAGAACAGCAGGTCAGTGTGCCTGGGTACTTAGGCTACTTCTCTGAAAATTTGGAGTTTTGCTCATCATAAATCCCTCAGATTGCATGCTGATAGACTGAAACAAAGCCAGTTTTCAACTCCATTCCTTGTCTGTAATGCCTTTCAAAATGTCTTCACCTTCATGCTTCAAAAAAGAACAATATATATAATACACACAGAGTTTATTCACATCAAAATATGTACAAAAGCAGGCCAAATTTTCTTAGGGAAGGTAATCAAAATAGTGCTTGAGCATCCTGCCATTGACAGGGCCCTCTTCTAAGTCAGTCTTGTCCAAATCTTGTAGAAAATAGGTGTTGTTTCCTTGCACAGCTTGTATTAAGAATGGTCCTCTCCAGAGGGAGTCAAACTTTCCATGTTTACCTTTGCTCTCTCTTCTTGAATCCCATTTGAGGACCTTGTCACCTATGTTGAAATCCTCTGCTTTGGTCCTTCTGTCAAAAGTCTTCTTCAGTTTTTCTTGTAGCACTTGAACTCTGTTGTAAACCTCCTCCCTGGTTTGCTGCAAACAGATGACCTGATTTATCCTTCTTTGCATGTCATTAGGCTTAGCTTGGCACTCCTGGAGTATCTTCATAGCAGGGATTCCTAATGATGAAGGGAATTTAGCCTCTAAGCCATAGACTAATTCATAAGGGCTGACTCCAATGGATCTTTTGGTTGTTAATCTGTCTGCCCATAATGCATTGACTAGCTTCTTGTGCCAGTTTTTCTTGTTCTCCTCTAATATTTTCTTGATCATGTTCACCAAACTTTTGTTTGAGGATTCTGCCAGCCCGTTGCCTTGGGGATAATATGCTGTGGAGTGGCCCAGTGTAATATGAAATTTATGACAGAAATTGACCATTTTTTTAGATCTGAATGCAGCAGCATTATCTATTATTATTTTGTCAGGGCATCCAAATCTAGCCAGAATGTTTGTCTCCAAAAATTGGATGATGGTAGAGTCATTTGCTTGCCTGCATGGGATTGCTTCAATCCACTTTGTAAAGTAATCTGTTGCTGTAAGAATCCACCTGTGCTGACCTGAAGAGGATGGGTTGATTTCACCAATGAAATCCAAGCCCCATTGCTGAAATGGTCTCTCTGTTGCAATCGGTCTGAGGGGTAAAGGCAGCAGCTGTCTCTTGCCTTCAAACACTTGACATTTATGACATGCAGTGGTGAATCTTTTAACATCAGAAAAGATAGTGGGCCAGTAATATCCAGCTCTTAATATTTTATTCACAGTTGATTTCCAATAAAGATGCCCACCACACTCTCCTGCATGAAATTCTTCCATGATTTTGTTGGCTTCATCTTTAATTAGACAGTTTAGCAAGATGCCCTCATGGTTTCTCCAAAACAAATTTTCTTCCATGACACAGAATTTGGAGGCTTTCATTTTGACAAACCTACTCCTAGTTCTAGACAGTCCTGGTGGAGCACACAGGTTTTGCAATACATAACAGATATCAGAATACCAAGGAGATTGCTCAAAGGCTACATTGATCTTTGGAGTCGCCAGCTCCTGTTCACTGTCTAGTTGGTTGATGTCAAGAGCTTGGAAGTTTGTTTCAGTCATTAGTTTTGCCAAGCCCTGCCCCTTAATGAGTTTGGTAGGCTTTATTTCTATGTCAAATTCTAAAATGTTTGCTATCCATTTGCCTCTTCTGCCCTCCAAATTCTCTTGTGTGAGTATATCTTTGACAATTGGACTTGGTACATAGGCAATTATGTGAGAATAGAGGATATAGATCCTGAAGTCTTTTATGGCTTTGACCAGGGCATAGGCCTGTTTTTCCATGATTTGATATTTAAGGGGGGCGTCTCTTAGAGCTTTGCTAAAGAAGGCTATGGGTTTTTCATTTCCTAAATCGTCCTTTTGAAGCAAAACTGCAGCAATTGTATGTTCAGAGGCAAAAGAGAAAATGATGAAATCCCTATCAAATTGAGGGCTGGTTAGGACAGGAGTTTGGGTAAGAGCAAATTTGATGCTTTCAAAAGCTTGTTTAGCATCTACTGTCCATTTAACTTTGGAATCCTTCTTGAGCATATTGTTAAGCAATCTGCTAAGTTCAGCCAGATTTGGGATAAATCTTCTTAAAAAGTTGATTTTCCCCAAAAAGGCTTGTAATTCCTTTATGTTTCTGGGATGGGGCATGTGTTGAATGGCTTGGATTCTATCTGGATCAATTCTAATGCCATCCTTGGAGATAATGTGACCCAGCAGTTTGCCTTCTTCTAGACCAAAAATGGATTTTTTGGGATTCAATGATATTCCAAATTTTCTGCATTTTAGAAAAATTTGTCTGAGATGATTTAGATGTTCTTGGTCTAATTTGGAGAATGGTGTAAGGTCATCCAGATAGATGACTAGGAAGTCATGTATTTCTTTGGCAAAAGAAATGTCCATTTCTCTTTGGAATGTGGCCCCTGCATTCTTCAAACCAAAAGGCATTTTGACATATTTAAAGGTTCCCCATGGGGTTGTGAATGTAGTTTTGTCCTGATCATCAGGATGAACCAGAATCTGGTTAAAACCTGAAAAGCCATCTAATAAGGAAATCCTTGAAGCCCCTACTACTCTCTGCAAGATATGGTCCATTTTAGGTAGGGGGTAGTTGTCTTTCAATGACACTTGGTTGAGGTTTCTCAAGTCCACACAGAGCCTAATTTCACCTGTCTTCTTCCTTGTGGGGACTAGGTTTGAAATCCAATCAGAAAATCTGATTGGTGCTATTATGCCTGCTTTAAACATTTTTTGGACTTCTAGCTCCATTGCTGGGAGCAGCATGGGATTTATTCTTCTCAGCTTCTGTTTAAAGGGTTTTTGATTTGGCTTGAGTGGGATTGTGTGTTGTATAACAGAGGTGTCATAGGACTTGAGGTCCTCATAACTCCATGCAAAGACATCTTGAAATTCTTTAAACAGGTCGATGTATTTGGGCTTTTGATCAGGAGGTAATGCAGCTGATAGCTTTATGATTTTGGGGCTTTGAACTGACCCTATGTTATGTTCTTCAATGGTGGTGTTTAGGGGTTCAAATTTTGGTTTATTAGGGACATCATTAGAGTCAAACATGTCTTCCAATGGAGCTAAACCGATGGGCAGGAGGTTGCTCTTTAGATGTATTATTTTAGTATCATCCTCAGGCATGTGTTCACACTTAATTTGTTGGATTTCTTGAATGTTGTCTTGGTTGAAAATTGTGGGTTTTAGCAATTGGTAGACTGTTTTGGGTGAGAGTACTTGGCTGTGATTTAGATGCAGCATTTGTGATTGACTTGCTGGCTCAAGTAGTTGTGATTGACTTGCTGGTTGAGTATCTATGTTGAGGCCTGAAAACTCTTCTTGCAAAGTCAGGAACTTGTTGATTTGTACATCATTGTCAAATACTTGCCAGTCTTTTATGTTATTTGGGACTGATGGTCTGTGTCTCACCCCAGCTGTGAAATGGTGATTAGGGTCAAAGGGCAGCTTGCAAGTACTTGCAAACATGGCCAAGCTGTGAGCATGTAGGTTCTGGGCCCTAGGAATTTTGGTGATCTGGAAATCATCAAGGGAGTTAAGCAACTGAGTGGCAGCAGCTCTGTAAGACCTAAGTCTGTTGTCTTTAGTGACAAAATTGCCTTTAACCTGTTGGATGACTAGGTCTGAATCTCCTAGGACTGATATGTTAGTAATCTTCAGGGAATGTACCAACTTGAGGCCTAATAACAGGGCCTCATATTCAGCTATATTGTTAGTACATCTGAAATTTAGTCTGTAGGCTCTTCCTTCTGCATGGTTACCTTCTTTATTGTGCACCCACACTCCTGCTCCTGCCCCTAGCTTGTTAACTGATCCATCAAATTCTAGGAACCACAAGGTTTCTTTTTCTAGGGGGTTTTGAATGAGGTCTGTGTGGGGTGAATTGGTGATTTGCAGGATGGGCTGATTGATTAGCCTGGTTTGCTTGACATCCACTTCTCTTGGTAGAATTGTTTTGTTTTCTAGGAAGGCTCCTTTTTCATTGTTTTGTTCAATTATGGTTGCTTCACTGTCGTTTGTTTTGTGGTCCAGACTTTTGGCATTGCTTGATTCGGTCTGTGTTTGGATATCAGGCTCTCCTTGTTTAGCAATTTGATTTGTTTTAACTATATGAGTCTTTCCCTTGGGGTTGCTGTTTGTATTGTCATTATAAAGGATGTATGAGTCTATGTCAGAATGGACAGCATAAATGGGGAAGTTTTGAGGCTTCTCTGTACTACTGACCATGTATTTCATTAAGGACTCTCTATACAACCTCTTGGGTTGACCAAAGACTGTGATAGTAGCATAAGACATATCTAATTGTAGAGACCCTTGAAGCTTGGCTCCCCATGATCTTGAGAATAACATCCCATATTTGGGTGGAATATCAGCAACAACCACATCCATTAGGATTGTTTTGTTCGGGTACTGGACTAGGGACACACATAGGTCTTTTATTAGGCCTAAACACTTGACCTGGCTGGAGTCAAATGAGTAGAGGTCTTTGTATGGTCTAGTGATGTCCAAATTCAATCTTTCCATTACAGATTTGGGCATTAAGTTGTGTGAGGCACCTGAGTCAAGCATTGCATTGTGTAATATTTTGTCATGCACATGCAAGCTGACATAGAAGGGTAGGATTCCTGAGCATGCTACTTTTCCATCAACCTCTGGTCCAAAAAGCAATTCAGGGGTGTCATCCAATACATTAACGTTATCTACATTATCTTTGCCTTTGGTATGGGTGAGTTGTAGAGATCTTTGAATCTGCTGTTTATAGATCTCATTTTTGGCTAATTCTGCTAGAGGTATTGTTATTTTCAGTTTTCCAATTTCATTTTCCAAATCAAAGGGTTTTTCTGTTTGTGCTTTAGTGGTATTGGTAAGCCTACTTTCTTTATCTGCTAAGGTTTGTTCCTGATTTTGGAGTCTGTTCTTGTTGATCACCTCTTGAGGCTCTTTGTTTGATTTAGGTTGCTCAACTGATGTAGTCGGTGGATTCAGAAACCTTTTAGTGATGTCTTCCACAGTTACCTCATTTGAAGGAGAATCAGTTGTGCTCTTTGATTCCAGAACTGTGGCACTTTTGGGCTGTAATTTATCCTTTGTTTTGTCAGGTTGTGTGACATTTACAGTCCTACTTCTTAATTTGTATTGTTTATGAACCTCATAGACTGCAGTATCATAGCCTTGTTTGAAATCAAATGATTCCCCTGAACTGGTCTGAAACTGTTTGATATCCTCCTCATCCTGATCCTCTTGAGTTAAGAAAACTTGGTGCTTATTGTCAAGACCCATTAGGTGGATATGCGTGTCTTCTGCTTGTTCTTCAGATGTGGATGCCTCAGCATAATTTTCCTGAAATGGTGGTCTTATTTCAGGGTCGTTGTTGGCTTTACTACCTCCAGGGTTTTGGTTCCTCCTAAAATTTGGATTCCTACTAGGATTGTTTGATGGTGCTTCCCATGAGGATTTTCTTTCCACAGATTCTACCCTATCCCCTAACCTCTTCATACCAGAAATTATTGCATCCAATTTCTGATCCAAGGCAGAGGGCTCTTCCTTGAAGACAACCCTCTTCTCTACTTTAGCCCTATTCCTCTTGGCAATCAGGTTTGCTTCGACAGTTACAGCAACTCTCTGAGCTTCTTCAAGGGTTTGAGGGGCTCTTTCTTTTAATTGATAGGCCATATCTGGGTCAAATCCATCTGGGAATTTGTATAAAGCTAAATCTGGAGGAGGTCTCAGATTTTGAGGTATAGCATTATAAACATTGTTGAACCTAGCACAATATTCCAAAACAGTCTCTTGGGGACCTCTTCTAATCATGTCATACTCACCAAGTATGTGTAAAGGGTCTTTCTTTTTCTCCCATCTATTTGTAAAGGATTGGTAGAGCTCATCAGGGGTTGTGATGCTGTTTGCAGGTAGAGATCTAAACCATGTTCTCACATCCCCTGTCAGGCTTTGGACAAATATTCTCATCCTTACCGTTTCATCATCTATTTCATAATTTTCAAAGTGATCTTGCATTCTTTTAGCATGCTGAATGGCAGAATAAGGTCCAGTGGAGTCAAAGTATGCTATTTTGGCTTGATAGTCTTGAGGTAAGGCCACTGGATTAGCAGGTAATTGCAGAGGTGCATACCTGGCCATATTTGCTGGGTTCTGGGGGTGAACTGGGACAACTGGGATAAGGGGAACAACAGGTACCACAGGGATAACAGTGTGGGGGAAGAGAACTCGTGCGGGAGAAGAAGGGATTGGTGGGGAGCTTTGGGATGTTGATGGGGAACTAGGGGAATTAGGGGTAGAACGAAATAGGATCTTGACTGGGGTGGGGATTGAGTTAGGCAGCTCCAACTGTGGACTGATATCAGCAAAATGATCTTGTGTTTGCTGGTTCCTAACCAATCTAGGGATGGTATTGGGATTTTCGAAGATAGTGGGAGGGTTGGGATCGGGGTTATTCCTTGTGTACCGGAGGTTCTTCTTGGGAGCCAGTTTCTAAGCTAGCCCTGTAAGATACTCTGAAAGTTTGTGTAGCAGGAACTGGTCAGGAGTTCTAATACTCTGTGTATCTGTATAGTGAAAGACAAGTTTTAAATCAGCTCTACCTTGAGGCTGCAGATTTTATATGGGAGCAGTTTAGAGGTGTCTTAACTGATATTCAGACTGTGAGTGCACTTTCTTGCTAGATATTCAGAGTTTTTAGAACCTAATTCCCCAGTGGAGTCGCCATTTATGTTAACACCCAGGTTGTTCTCTTTGACTCCTAAGAGAATACGGCCGGGGTAACCACTAACCAATCTTTGGGCTGCAGCTTCTAGCCCAGCTGCAGTCAGAGAGGGCTCTCTCTATTAGTTTTGTCACTGCTTTCAGTGGGATTTTTAGGCTAGTTGTGAGATGAGTTTTTGGTTGTTTTTGTGTATTTGGTTGGGAGGATGCTTCTGATTCCTTTAAAGTATATCAGCAGGGAAGGTTAATCCATTGGGCAATGGGGTCTAGACTGTTTTCTTTTGAAATCTTGATTTTGGTGAGGAGGAAGGATACAGGGCCTGTGTGCATTTCATGGAACAAACTGTGAATATTGAGGATGAGGTGAATACAACTAGTAATGAGCAATTAAGATTTCGTTACTTAAGCTGTATATTTGTGAAAGATGGTTGTTATCTAAGAGCAATCACTTGAATTCTTAAACAACAATGCACAGTGAGGGTATGGTTTAAAGGTAGCATTTAAGAATTACGCTTTAAACATTTTAACAGAAGAAAACATATGAGACAGTTCAGATTGAGCTCAGGGTAGTTAATGACTAGGTCCTGAGGCTATCCTTTTTCTTTACTATCTAGAGTTTTAAACGTACAGAAAACATGAGAAACATATGGAATGACTGGAAACATATGTGACATAAGGAGCCATGAGAAAACTTATTGAGCCATGTAATGATCAAGAATCCTGCACCTTTGATCCATACCCATCGAGAGACCAAGAGTCAATACATCATTGAGAAATCCCATTGCCTTTGTATTAAGCTGTCTGAAAGGTTTACAATATCAGAGTTACAGAGAATTTCTCAGAAGATTTTCTTACATCCGGAGTCCAACCTCTCCTAATCAAACTGAGGGGGAATATATAGGAGTTTGTTTACAAAATATCTCAGGTATGAGTCATCTGAGCGGAAAAATATCTCTTACATTGGGACAGAGAAAGTAGATGAGAAGTTATTATAATCTTTAGTGAGCTATAAAAGCTATTAACTGCTGTCAGAGAAATTTTGACATCTGGAGCTTTATGGAGTTGTTTGAAGTAGGCTGAATGCTTTGAATTAACTGCTGAGTGGCCTTTTGTGCGGCTGTATGTCCTTTTGGTGAGCTGTCATGGTCCTTCTGCTGAATTTGCCTTTAAGTGCCTTGAATGCTTGCTTTGTCCTCATGCTGTCCTGTATTTTCCATCCTTTTCAAACATTTCATTTAGTCTTGATCCTTCCGTATGAAACTATACAAACCATGAATTCCATTACGGGAACAAGCCTTTGTCTGCATGCTGAATTTCACAGAAGTGTCTTTGAGTAGAGTCATCTTGAGGGATGAGGAAAATATTCATCTTCATTTCCATGTTGTCTTTAACAACTGATTTCTGATCTAAGTCATCTGAGCCCTTACTCATATTATCTGCTTTTAAAGTATGTGGCCTTATGACTGCTTTTGACTTGGCCCCTGGTAACCGAATGACTGAAGCTATTGTGGCAGAATTCTGAGCATGGATTGCCACCAATCTTCCTTGGGCATGTGATGTCTTCTGATTTTTATTAGGGTTTCATCAGCCTCTGTGTACTTGAAGAAATTGGGAGGAGTTTCAAAGAGGTGATTGACCTCATTTTCAATGAAGAATAGACCTCCCAATTTATTATACAAGTCTTGCCCTGAAGGAGGCCCTTTTTGTTCAGATGAACTGCCAGATGCAGTGATCTGATTCTCCATGTATGTCTCCATTCTGTTGACAAACTGATCAAGGGTAACCAGTTTTCCTTGACTGCTCAACAGACTGGGCAGGCCTCTTGCTTGCAGCTCCACCAGTTTGGCCCTGAACTCATCCACGTCTTTTGTTATATCAAGGCATTTCCTCTCTACTGCCTGTACATAGCCTCTGAGTGTGAGTACCTTTTTGGCATGGAGGACTGCTTCTGTCCTATTCGGAATACCCATGGCAGCTAACTCCTCCTCCTCATGTCTGTTTAGGTAATCAACTATTCTATTGGCCTGATCTGGCCTGTCACCTAACACAGCTTTAGCCCTATCAATGTCCACCCGAGCTTGTCTTAGGAGTTCCATCTGCTGATGGATGGTCTTTATGGACTTCCATTGCTGGGTGATGGACTTGCTTATTCTGGCCCATATAATTCTCTTTATTTCGGCCAGGGCTGTTTCCAGGTTCAACTCCTTTTCCAAAGCCTTTATCCTGGCTGTCAAGGTTTTTATCTCTCTGCCTTGCTCGGCCACTGTCTGCTTGGATTTGTCATATTTTGCCTCCAGCTCTGCCAATTTTTCCTTGGCTTTCTTTATCTCATCTGCCTGGAGCTCCATTTGTTTGACAGCCTTGGTTATGTCTTCTATGGAGGGGCTGTCTTGTTGACCTGTTGTTGTTGGTGCTGTTGTTGTTGCTGCTGCTGTTGTTGCTGTTGAAGTTGTTGGAGGAGCTTGGGACGTAGATTCTCCCTGTTTTTCTTGTAGTGCTCCCTCCAGTTGCTTTTCCAACTCCCTGATCCTCTGATCCTGTTGTAACAGGAGGTCTAGCTGATCCTCCATCTTTTTCTGCTCCAGAAGCTCTGCCGTTTGAGGATGTTCAGTTGGTGGCAGTTTTAACCTCTTCTTGAGTGCCTTGAGGTCATCATCCTTTTTCTTCATAAGTGCTTTGACCCCTGTTGGGTCATTAGGATCATACCCCGTGTCAACAATGATGTCCTCAAGGGTTTTTATTCTGGTGTCCTTGGCCTTGGAGGACAGTCTTTCCACATCTAGCTGAGTATTAGTATTCTTTAGTGCTTCCTTCTGCTCATAGGCCAATGTGGCCTTCTCCACAAGGGTGGCATACACCATTTCTCCAGCCTGTTTGTGGAGTTCAATTTGGTCCATTGGATGTATGTTGCTGGCCAGGACCTCCACCCTTGTCTTGGTATAATCTGCAGCACTTTTAGGCTGCGGCACCTTGGGTTTGAAATGGCTGAATATCATCTTTTCCTGTTTGATGTCATAGACTGACATCAGCCTTTCCTGCATGGTCGGTGTAGCGTCTATAAATTGTTTGTACACCTCCTGCCTCAATAGCTCATTCTGCGCCTTGAGTTCTATGAAAGAAGCCTTGGTGCTTTTAGGCTTTTTGCTCTGTTGGGATTGTGAGGCCACCTCCAAACTGACCTGTAAATTTTGCTCCTGCTGGAAGGAGCTTGTTCCTGTTTGTTGGCTGCTCTCTTTGTCCTTTTCAATGTCTAAGACATCATCAGTGATGTCTTCTATTTCAGGGGAGTCTGCCCTTTGTCTTTTAGCCTCTGGCTGGTCTGAAGGTCCACTGAGAGGAGTGGAGTCTTCTCTATGCCTTTTAGCTCCCCTTTCTTCATGTGTCGGAGTCTGTAATATTGGGGCACTGGATTGCTGCGTTTGTGGAGGTGGAGTTTGAAGAGCAGGGGTCTTTGGTAGCCCATTGTGTGGCTTTTCCACCTGTTCTTGCTGCTGGCCTGACTGCTGATCTGTCTCCCTTTTGGCCTGTTGCTCAGTCTTTTGCTGAGCCTCCTGCTCTATTTCCTTTTCCTGTTCTTTCTGTGTTTCTTTCTGTTTCTGTTGTTGTGCCTCTTGTTGAGCCTGTTGCTCAGTTTGCTATTCCTGTTGCCTATCCTCTGCCCCTACTATGCTTTTACCTTTGTCCATGGCTGATTTAGAAGTTGAAGGTGCTTGAAGTACAATTGTTTTTGATGAGGTCCCTTGTCCTACTGTGTAAGGCAATAATAAGGGTACCTGCTGCACATAATCGAGGTCAATAGTCTTTTCAAGCTCCTTTACATTCCTAAGCATTTTCTCCTCCTCAGTCAAACTCTCAGCTAGAGTATCTGGTTGCCATTCTAACAGATTGGCATATTGTTCTATATGAGGGTATTGGCAATGCTTGATGCCATGGAGCCTATACTTGGTTCTCCTGGCCGAGATGACTCCTTGAGGGTCATAAGGGACCCACCGAAAGCTATAGGAGAGCTTGTATTTGTTTTTTAGGATTAGGTCTGCCTCCTCCCATCCTTCCTTCCTATTCATAATGAAAGGGCCCATTTCGCTCTTGAAGCTGAGGTGGGCCTTTTTCTTGGCATCATGGAAGTGGGTGAGGTCTGATTGAACTAATTGTCTATAGTATTCAAGTGCAAATAACCTCATTGGCACATACTTTGGGAGCCTATATGGGCAGACCTCGCATCCATAGATCCTGAAGACTGTATGGTGCTCATATAGGTACCAGTCACCTATCTTTTTTTTCTTGGAAAGCTGCAGAGCTTTCTTGATCTCACTGGACACTCTGGGAGGTGGGGACTTCATTATCATGCAGCAGAGTGGGTAGACAAATTGGTCAACAAATTCACAAAAGGTATATGGTGAAATTGTCACGTTGTGGTAGACTGAGGTCCAGAAGATAACAGATCTTCTCTCCCCTGTTTGATCCAGCTTTCTGATATAGCATGGGAAGGCTTCAGAGTGATAGTACATGAACATATGGTAAAGGTAGCCTGAGTACCTGAAGACCCCCTGTCTATCCAATTTGGTCAGCTGAGCATGGATCTTGTTGGCAATGAATTTGGCAAAGTTGTATTTTTTGGTAGGGGGTTTATATGGGCTGTATACAGAAAGCATTGCCAGCATGCCTCTGTCCACATGTTCACTGTTCTGATACCCCAATACATAGGCTATCATGTCCAGTAATAGCCTGCCCACTTCACTGAATTGATCGTACTGATAGGGAGGGGGCTCTGAGGTCTGGCATTCAGGCCTCATGAAGTCTCTGCTGATTCTCTGTAGTTCTTCATTAGTCAGGTTATCACCAGCGTCCATCAACTGGTCCATGGAGAATGGGATCAGCAATTCTGTTTGATCAAAATGCAGCATTTTGTTGATGGTCTCAGCATTGATGTGAAAAAGGATCCTCCCTGATGAGGTGCTGATGGCTCTGTGCTCTGCATCATAATGAGCAGCACAGAGGTGAATGATTTCTGGGAAAACATTCACAGCTGGGAGACAGTAGTAGGGCAAGTTTGACTCCCAGACTCCATGTGTGCCATGTCCATCCCTGTGGTCTTCCCTTAACCTACTGAAAGTTTGCAAAAAGTCCCTGCTTCCTTCAAAGTCTCCAATGAGACTGTCTTTATCTACTAGTGTCTGGGCTTCCAACTGTTTGTTCGTCTGACTTTGTGAGGCCACACTGATGGATGAAGTTGCAGGAGACGCCATGGTAGGAGCTAGTTTGTGGAAGAATAGGCAATTACGCAATCAAGTGTTTCTGGCCTCAACTCAACTACTAATACAGTGAGTTCTTCCTTTGCAGAGGGAATTAGCAAGCTGGATTATATGTTTTTTCTGTGAAATTCACAGGATGTGAATGGTCACTGAGAATTTTTATAGGGTTTCCTAAGGTTTGTCTGTTTGTAACATCCACTGGATTGTACTCGGCAAAAGGGAACAATGCCGAGTAGCTCGGGAAGGATTTCGGGGTTTCAGCCCGCGAAACAAGCACTGTCTTGCTGAATTGTGGTTTCAAGGTGCTGTAGGTTGCTTGACAGGCTTAGTGTGATAGGGAGCAGTAGAATTTGAAGGTCTTAATGGTGTTAATTGGTAGATTTACAGAGAATTCAGAAAGCATGGGCGAAATGGGGGAAACTGGCTAAATACCTGGATAAACCGTCTTGGACACCTGCGAGCTGAACTGTGGATGCTTGGCACCGTGGGTTCTGAACCTTTCAATGGTTGGATTCTTCGAATTGGTTGTCGGGGTCAAATTTCGCAGCAGCTGGTCGTTTAACGGCTCTCTTTCTTAATCAAATGAAAATGACACAAAACAGCTTATTAGGCCGGTTATAACGTTAATTTTTGTAAAATAACGCGATTGGCGCTTTTTTGCTGATGACGTCAGCATGACGTCATGGTGGGCCCGCCGTACAGTGATGATGTGGCGCTGACGTGCCGGCCAGGGTGGCGGGACACGGTGGCAGGATGATGCGGTGGCAAGACAGCGTGGAGGTTGACGGGGCGCGGGAGCGGGCGGACGTGAGGTGACGTCAGAGTGACGTGGTGGTGGAAGGCGGTAAATGGAATGGTGGTAAGCGGGTTCCCCGCACTGCTTTTGGAGCCAAGGTGGTATCGGGGAAGGAGCTCCGAACAGCCTCCGTGCCCGCCACGCGTCCCTGTACGGGCCGAAAACCACTCCCCCCGGACGTTATCGGTCGGCATATCGGGTCATGAAAATGACCGCCCACCCTTGGATCTCGACCAGCGGAGATCGGACGGCTGGCGGGTCCTCCGACTGGTCGTGCATGTTTGGAAGGGGCTCGCCCGGCGATTAAAATATTCAGTTTAATAATGCGCCGGGAACTTTAGGATCACAGGTTTCTTGCGGGTTTTTATGCTTTGGGCAAAAATCATTTATAAGGTGCAAACTATAGAAAGAAGGGGCAAAACGGGTTTTATAAAATATAAAGGGCAAATGACCCCCGACCTTAGGATAAAGCCCGGGGAGGGTAATTTTTCGCTGTATTCCGCCCCTTTGGTGATTTTTTGGGTCAAGGTTTTTCAAGGCAAAATGGCATTTTGGGTAGGGAAAATGGTCTGAGGTGGAGCAAAAGGTGAGTCATGGGTTCTTGGCCTTGACCAGGTGTCAATTCAAGTCCCAGGGAGAGAATACTATGGCTACAGTGCCAGGGAGGGGATATTTATGCATTGTGGGGTTTATACACCATGGTGTTTATAATAATAGGGATAGAGGGGTATAGGGAGCTAGATAGTAGAGTTAGCTGTTAATATGGGGGAAACACATGAGTGAGGGCTGATTCAACAAAGATTTCTTTTGAAAGTAACTTGTAATCAGGAGTAGATGAAAATGAAAAGTTTTTACACAAAAAATGTGGCTTTTTGAAGGCCATAAATATCATGACAATTTTTGAGCTTGCTGCATAAATCAGAGGGTGATGGGGTGTTAGTAAGGAATAATATACACATGAAAACAGGGGAATTAGTCATGCACCAGTGTGTTGCCTTTCTTGTAGATGTTCCAGCAAGCTTAGTCTTGAATGAGACAACTTTTCTGCAACCCCAGCTACCTACCCAACTAGCTTTCCTAGCATTTTTTTGTTCCTTCTTGGAGGGTGCACTTAGACTTGCAAAACCCTTTGAATGCCTTTTCTTTTCATTGGCTTTTTGCTTTCATTCACTATCTAATGCAACCCTTATTCCTTCCAAGGTCCCAGATTTAGCAGTTGGGAACCTTAAGCTTCTCTACCTAGCTACCGATCTGCCAAGATTAAACAGTTTGGACAAATATCATTCTCTATTCTACAACATGGAAATTTAAAACATGGCATGATCCAGATTAGACTGTTGGACCACCCATGAAAATTGAGTTCTTATCAAAACTGATACAGACATTGCCTTCTGAGGGAAATATGAGATCTTTGCATTTGTCAAAGCTGAGCATATTTGGACCTTTGATATCCAATCATGAAATATGAAACCTATTGGTATAGGTATCTAACAGTGGCTCCACATGGGGATGGTGTTTCTTTTGGAAAGACCAAGAACAGCAGGTCAGTGTGCCTGGATGCTTTGGCTTCTTTTCTGAAACTTTGGAGTGTTGTTCATCATAAATTCCTCAAATTGCAGACTAATAAACTGAAATACAGCCTGTTTTTCAATTCCATTCTTTGTTTGTAATGCTTTTCAAAATGATTTCACCTTCATGCTTTCAAAAAGAAGAATATCTACAACACATACAGAATTTATTTACATAAAACTATGTACAAAATGCTGGTAAACTCTTTTATGGAAGGTAATCAAAATAGTGCTTGAGCATCCTGCCATTGACAGGGCCTTCCTCTAAGTCAGTTTTATCCAAATCTTGCAGAAAATAGGTATTGTTTCCTTGCACAGCTTGTATTAAGAATGGTCCTCTCCAAAGGGATTCAAACTTTCCATGCTTACCCTTGCTCTCTCTTCTTGAATCCCACTTGAGGACCTTGTCCCCTATGTTGAAATCCTCTGCTTTGGTCCTTCTGTCAAAAGCCTTCTTCAGTTTTTCTTGTAGCACTTGAACTCTGTTGTAAACCTCCTCCCTGGTTTGCTGCAAACAGATGACCTGATTTATCCTTCTTTGCATGTCATTAGGCTCAGCTTGGCACTCCTGGAGTATCTTCATAGCAGGGATTCCTAATGATGAAGGGAATTTAGCCTCTAAGCCATAGACTAATTCATAAGGGCTGACCCCAATGGATCTTTTGGTTGTTAATCTGTCTGCCCATAATGCATTGACTAGTTTCTTGTGCCAGTTTTTCTTGTTCTCCTCTAATATTTTCTTGATCATGTTCACCAGACTTTTGTTTGAGGATTCTGCCAGCCCGTTGCCTTGGGGATAATATGCTGTGGAGTGGCCCAGTGTAATATGAAATTTATGACAGAAATTGACCATTTTTTTAGATCTGAATGCAGCAGCATTATCTGTTATTATTTTGTCAGGACATCCAAATCTAGCCAGAATGTTTGTCTCCAAAAATTGGATGATGGTAGAATCATTTGCTTGCCTGCATGGGATTGCTTCAATCCACTTTGTAAAGTAATCTGTTGCTGTAAGAATCCACCTGTGCTGACCTGAAGAGGAGGGGTTGATTTCACCAATGAAATCCAAGCCCCATTGCTAAAATGGTCTCTCTGTTGCAATCGGTCTGAGGGGTAAAGGCAGCAGCTGTCTCTTGCCTTCAAACACTTGGCATTTATGACATGCAGTGGTGAATCTTTTGACATCAGAAAAGATAGTTGGCCAGTAATACCCAGCTCTTAGTATTTTATTTACAGTTGATTTCCAATAAAGATGCCCACCACACTCTCCTGCATGAAATTGTTCCATGATTTTATTGGCTTCATCTTCAATTAGACAGTTCAGCAAGATGCCCTCATGGTTTCTCCAAAACAAATTTTCTTCCATGACACAGAATTTTGAGGCTTTCATTTTGACAAACCTACTCTTAGTTCTAGACAGTCCTGGGGGAGCACACAGGTTTTGCAATACATAACAGATATCAGAATACCAAGGGGATTGCTCAAAGGCTACATTGATCTGTGGAGTCGCCAGCTCCTGTTCACTGTCTAGTTGGTTAATGTCAAGGGCTTGGAAGTTTGTTTCAGACATTAGTTTAGCCAAGCCCTGCCCCTTAACGAGTTTGGTAGGCTTTATTTCTATGTCAAATTCTAAAATGTTTGCTATCCATTTGCCTCTTCTGCCTTCCAAATTCTCTTGTGTAAGTATATCTTTGACAATTGGACTTGGTACATAGGCAATTATGTGAGAATAGAGGATATAGATCCTGAAGTCTTTTATGGCTTTGACCAGGGCATAGGCCTGTTTCTCCATGATTTGATATTTGAGGGGGGCGTCTCTTAGAGCTTTGCTAAAGAAGGCTATGGGTTTTTCATTTCCTAAATCGTCCTTTTGAAGCAAAACTGCAGCAATTGTATGTTCAGAGGCAAAAGAGAAAATGATGAAATCCCTATCAAATTGAGGGCTGGTCAGGACAGGAGTTTGGGTGAGAGCAAATTTAATGCTTTCAAAAGCTTGTTTGGCATCTACCGTCCATTTAACTTTGGAATCCTTCTTGAGCATATTGTTAAGCAATCTGCTAAGTTCAGCCAGATTTGGGATGAATCTTCTTAAAAAGTTGATTTTCCCCAAAAAGGCTTGTAATTCCTTTATGTTTCTGGGATGTGGCATGTGTTGAATGGCTTGGATTCTGTCCGGATCAATTCTAATGCCATCCTTGGAGATAATGTGACCCAGCAGTTTGCCTTCTTCTAGACCAAAAATGGATTTTTTGGGATTCAATGATATCCCAAATTTTCTGCATTTTAGAAAGATTTGTCTGAGGTGATTAAGGTGCTCTTGGTCTGATTTGGAAAATGGTGTAAGGTCATCCAAATAGATGACTAGGAAGTCATGTATTTCTTTGGCAAATGCAATGTCCATTGCTCTTTGGAATGTAGCCCCTGCATTTTTCAACCCAAAAGGCATTTTGACATATTTGAATGTTCCCCATGGGGTTGTGAAAGCAGTTTTGTCTTGATCATCAGGATGGACCAAAATCTGATTAAAGCCTAAAAAACCATCTAATAAGGAAATCCTTGAAGCCCCTACTACTCTCTGCAAAATATGGTCCATTTTTGGTAGGGGGTAGTTGTCTTTCAGTGACACTTGGTTGAGGTTTCTCAAATCCACACAGAGCCTAATTTCACCTGTCTTCTTCCTTGTGGGGACTAGGTTTGAAACCCAATCAGAAAATCTGATTGGTGCTATTATTCCTGCTTTAAACATCTTTTGAACTTCTTGTTCCATTGCTGGGAGGAGCATGGGATTTATTCTCCTCAATTTTTGTTTAAAGGGTTTCTGATTTGGCTTGAGTGGGATTGTGTGTTGTATAACAGAGGTGTCATAGGACTTAAGATCCTCATAACTCCATGCAAACACATCCTGAAATTCTTTAAACAAATCAATGTATTTGGGCTTTTGATCAGGAGTTAATGCGGCTGATAGTTTTATGATTTTGGGGCTTTGCACTGTCCCTATGTTGTGCTCTTCAATGGTGGTGTTTAGGGGTTCAAATTTTGGTTTGTTAGGGACATCATTAGAATCAAACATGTCTTCCAATGGAGCTAAACCTATG
>APFE031705515.1:0-15549 GCA_000404065.3 Pinus taeda | reverse complement strand
CTTCTTCGTCACTCGGGGAGCTGTTTACTGATTCTTCTTCGTCACTCGGGGAGCGAACGTAAAAGTCTTCAACAAGATGTGCGCCCATTCCTAGAATAGGATTAGGGTTGTTTAGTGATACATCATCACTCCGGGGGCTTGTTGGCTCAACCATTGTTTCCAAGAGTACAAAGAAGTTCAGAATTACTATTACACTGATTCTGGTGAATTGTGTCTCAACTACCGTATGGAAACGCTCACCGTCACGGGTCTTGATTTTCACAGAACCTCAATGTATACCTTTCTATACTAAAAAGATCTAGTATTATGTCGACTCAAAATTTGAAAATCAGAAGTCGGCTCCATCAGCTTTATTGTCGGCTTTATAGGTCTATTCCACTCTGGGAAAAAAATTGTTTCAAGGGATCAAATTTTAAATTTATTTATGAACTTTTAATCCTCTAAATCTTATGGAAAAAAAATTGTTTCAAGGGATCAAATTTTAAAGTTATTTATGAACTTTTAATCCTCTAAATCTTATCTTAAGATGGGGTATATTCAAGTAAATTCTGAATTAGTTTTAATGAATTAGTTTTAGTGGTTAAAAATAAGTTTAATTTAATTTCTATAATTTTGTCATTTATGGGACATTATTTTTTTGATGTAAAAAATAATTATATGTATAATTTGAATGGGTTTAATTTTTAAAGATGATATTCATATTTGCATGTAACATTTTATCTATTTATATTGAAATAAGGTTGATTATGTAAATTTGTGCTGACATTAATAGTGAGATTGTTATATAGTTCCACAAATAAAGAAGTCTCATACACCCATTAAAATGTTGACTCATATTCCCTGTTTGGTTGTAGTGTTGTGAATTATGGGGTATTTTATACTCATTGTTTCAATCATATTGTAAAATTTGACCTCCTAAATGACCATGAACTTGATTTTGACCACCTTAACTCTAAACCTTAAAGAGTTGTGAGAGTCAAAGGCACATTTGTTTTGACAGAATTAAAATGAATCTCTTCTTAAAGGATCTAAATAGGGGTTTATCTTATAAATAACCAACAAAAAATTATTTTGGATTCATCACATTAATTTATTTTAACTTAATATGAGAGGAGTCAAATATTTCAAGTTGGAAATATTTCCTAAGATTATACAATGAGGTTTGCATAAATTAAATTCTCCCTAAGCTCAATAGATTTAATGTTATACTCATAATTAATATTAATGCTAATAGTAATTAATGTTACTTGTAGGAAACACACTTATTGTATTACCTATAATTTCCCCATTTATTCTAAATTTTTTCTTTCATATAAAATTTCCATATAGGTATATAGCTTGAGTGAGTTTAAAAGTCAAGAGCATATATTTCTCCTTAACATCTCATATATTCAAATTCAAAAGAGCTAGAATATATACATTTTTGTAGACTTTAGTAGTAAGATCTTTACATGGAGACTAGTCACTTGTCTCATAAATAAGAGAGTCTCATGTACCCATTTTAACATTATTATATTTTCAACATAATATTTTATTTGAATTTATTTTATGTTGTTTAATATAATTGTTTTTAGGTATTCTTGTAGTTTAGGTCACACTTCCAACAAGATAGTTGAAGCCCATGAATAATTTTAGGGTTTTAGGTAAATTGTGAATCTACAGATCATGAGGTGATTACTTTTCATGATTTTTTTAATATAATTCATTATTTATATCGAGTATCTCTCCTCTCACATACAAAGTTAAAGGTAAGTAACATTTTCAAGTGTATTATTAGTTGTATTGTTTATCCCAAAGATGGAATGTCTTCATTTTTTAATACGAAACAGCTCTAAAGTTCAACACAAGGGGAATTTGGGGTTAATGCTAAATCACAATGAATTTTGGTGCGCAAGGAAAAAGGGTTTTGACCCCATTGGTAAATGGTTAATCAAGAGACTCAAAAATCAAACTATAAGAATATATCTTTATGGTTTACTATAACATTTTGATGCTTTGTGCATTTTGGTTTTATTAACTCTTGATAAATTAAATGTTAAGATGGAAGTATGCTAATAATTAATATTAATGTCAGTAATAGAAAACTAGATTAATCTAATACCTATAATTTCTTCATTTATTTGACATTATTTCTTTAACATAAACTTTCCTTAGATATTTTTAATGGGTTTAATGGTTAAAAACAAGTGTTTTCTCCTAACATGTAGCATATTCAAACTCAAGGGAGATAGAATAAAACTAAAGGGAGACAAAACATTATATTGTCTTTCTTGCCTTCCTATTAAGACTAGATTTTCTTTGTTTGTTTCCCTTCCTAGGTAAAGGTGATGGATTTTTTGAGACAACCACTGTATTACCATGAGATGCTTCCATTACCCTTGAATATTTCTTGGCTCCTTGTCACTATCTAAATGGTGTGATTGTTGGATAGAATTTTGCCCACTCTTTACATATGCCAAATGATGACTAATTAGCTTCCTCTTGATTAAGATGGAATGTCATGAGTATGAGGAGTAGTGTGTCTCCTAGTTCTCATAATTTATGGACTAATGAGCCTGAATGGGCATAGAAACATTGGGTCATTGTGGATATTTCCATCCACCATTTATCTTATTGGCTTCATTGTGAATATGATAAAACATTCTGAAGGTGTCCAAGCTACTTGCAATATCTTCAACCATAAGTTGTATTTTCATAATCCATTAGTTGGAAAGAAAAGTTATTTTCCCATTTAAGGAGGATTTTTTGGAAATGTTTTACTAAAGTCCACTTTGATACAAACCTCAATAAATGTCTTAATTCCTTTTTTAATCCTTTCCAAGTCAATTTTGATGAAGCAACTGAACAAATTTATGAAATCTTATAAGATAAATTGATGTCTAGCATGGATGGCAAAATTAGGAAACCTCACCCATATTGGAGATTGTAGATTTTACATACATATAGGATTAAAATATAGAAACCAAGGTTGAAGAGACAGACCAGATCGACCGGAAAACAAGTTTCCATAAGCAGAAACCTTCTACTAATCTTATAACTTCTGAAAAAATAACAATAGAAAAACTTTTTGACTAGAAATGTAAGACAACATCTAGGGACCAACTCTAATGAACCCACTCCTAGAGAGTTTATGATAAACTTCAAAACTCATTGAAACACTAAATAATCACTTTTTGTTCATAATTTGTAGCTATGAAAGTATATGAAAAAAATTTCACCTCAAGAGAAGGTGTTGTGCACCACAATTGCTCGTGTTGTGCAGCACAAATGTAGATATACAAGGATATTTATGGTTGGGTGAAGTAGGCCTTGGTTTTCTGGGCAAAATTTGCAATCTTTTTCCAAAAAAATCACTACAATTTTATATAGAGACTACATAAGATTATTATAAATTTTAATTTTTTTATACAAACACCACCAAACATTTTATAGATGACATATTATGGACTAGTGAGGTTCACCAAGGTTTCTAAAAATTAAGATAAATTTCCATACTTCAAATATTCCTTAACATATTTAAACAGGCTTAGTGTGGTTGACTAGATTCACCCCTCCCTTTCGATTCACTTTGAATTATTTCTACAATGTAAATCATGACATCATTGGTAATGTTGTATTCACTAAGGAGATTCTAACAATGAAGGCATCCCTCTTCAATAATGAGCCAAAAAAGTTCATGAGGAATCTGCATATTCTCTTGTAGCATTTTCACAAGCCAAAAACAAGGTGTAAGTTCAAAAACTACTAACAAAAGGATTAAGGTGAGATTGGTTTCAAAAAGATGTAGAAATTCCCCAAATCTTTGTACACCCTACATGTCTAAAATTCTTCAAATCTTGGCATAGTAAAAAAAAATCTTCCCTTTTTCCAACATTATATTAAATGAATATTAACCTAAATTTATTTTAATTAATTTAGTCACCATTTGTTTGTATATCTTTATTATTTTTATAAAAAATTATTTTTTTATTATTTAATACTTTAATTTAAAATAAACTAGCTAATTTATTCTAAAAATGTTATTATTATATTACACAACACATCTATATATATTATATATATTTTGTGAGTAAAGAATCAAGAGGTGGGCCATTTTAGTATCACACAGTACATTCTATAAACTTTAGGCCCACACATATATCCATTTTAGCACACAAAAGATGAATGAGAGGCATTTGACCAACTAACTTCCTCATATAATTACTTATATTTAATTTACATTTTAATATAATTTAATATAAATTTTTTAAACATTATGATATTTATATTAATAGAATAAAACTTCATTTCAATGACCATTTCCAATTGAGTGGCCCTTTGAGGGCTATCTAATTATTTATTTTTAATTTACCTTTTAATATAATTTAATATACAATTGTTAACATAGGATGATATTTATATTGATAGTATACTCATATATGTAGTCATATTAACTAAATAATAGTTTATTAATTGCAAATTGATCACTTTAACTTGTTTGATCTCCTTATCTTTTCTATATATTATTAGAGAACATCAACTATTCAAAAATTAGATAAGCTATTGAGGGTATCCTCCTATCCTCAAATGCATCTGTATAAGTTCCCCATTACATGACCATCATAAGCTTCCTACAAAGCAACATTGTCTCCCTAATTAGTATTGAAAAATGCACTTCTTCGCCTATCATAAAATTAAACAATATAAATTTGAACAAGAAGTGAGCTTATCACAAATAATTTCATGCATTGGCCCCTAATATTGTTGAGAATTAAAAACTATTTTGTGTATCTTACATTGGGGCCCCTAACATTGTTGAAAATTAAAAACTATTTTGTGTACTTTTCTCAACCTTCTTGTTATTAAAGATCCCACTTATATTAGTAGGACTAATTTCTCCCCATTTTTAAATAAAAAGATTAAACTTTATTTATAAAGGTGGGAAAAAAATTGAAGTTCTGGTTATTAAAGTTACAATTCCTAAAAATGAAATTGTTTTTGTTATTTTAAGAAGATTTAAATAGATTATTACAAAAGTGCCCTTCAATAGCCTCTTGGTCCTTCTGCACACTATTCGTTGTAATTAAGATTGGTGTATATAACTAAAATGACTTTTTTATATCTTATGCAAATGTTGAAGTCATGCGAAATTATAGAAGGGCGCTTACACGTATTCAGTTTGCCAGCACTACAATACAGGCCCATATGTTTTACGAAGACTTCATCTAAGGAGCGCTACCACCAAAGGCCTTCTTCATCATCGGGTTAGAAAGGAAATGGAATTATTATATAAATTGCTTATCACATTCACTCCCAACAAATGTGTAATAAATATTTGCAAAGTTTGAAAAAAGGAGAGGAAAAGGATATTAGAATGTGTTTGTAGGTCCATTTCCATATGAAAGAACCAATGGTCATGGGGTTGACATACATTATATATAAATATACTGACACTTCAAACAATCTACAGCTTAGATTCTTTATTTTTGCATGCCATCTAACGATGGTTGTTGGACAACATATTGTAAGGACTCTCGACACCACATATTTTTACAATAGTATGATATTGTCCACTTTGGGCCTAAGCCCTCATGGACTTGCTTTTGGACTTATGCCAAAAGGCCTCCTACCAATGGACATATTTGTCCATCCTTATATACCCATAATCCTCCCCACTTCTAGTCAATGTGGGACTTTGGTAGTATACCCAACAATCCTTCCCTCGAAAAAAGGACCACCTCCCCTCAAACTATTATCCATCCGTCCACTCTCTACCAACCATGATTCTCCGTGTTGCAAGCACACGCCTTACATGGAGCAACACCTTTCTTGAGAGCTTGCTCTATCTCATCTCAAGTCCTCTTCACCGTGTTGGGACCAGGACACATCCATGAAGAATCCGGAGGACACCGCTTGTCTAACCGAGCTCATCCACGGATCCCATCGTGATATTACCGGGGCCCACCACCTTTGTTCGACATTCCGAGAATTCATCCACTTGGCTAACTTCATGGCATGGCTCTCATACCACTTGTAAGGACTCTCGACACCACATATCTCCACAATAGTATGATATTGTCCACTTTGGGCCTAAGCCCTCATGGATTTGCTTTTGGACATTCCCTAAAAGGCCTCATACTAATGGAGATATTTATCCATTCTTATATTCCTCCCCACTTCTAGTCAATGTGGGACTTTGGTCGTATACCCAACACATATTTCATTGGAAGGCGAAACATTAGCTCGCATTATTATTTAAAAAATGATGTTGCAATTGAGGGCTTTTTGTAAACCAAAGCAGCCAACAACTTAAGGAAAGAGGTGAGGTACGAGAAAGATGGTAGGAAGCATACCTATTTCTTAGACAATCACTTGAGTCAATACATTTGAATGGGGCTATAAGTGCACCTCAAGACGCTAGCAATGGAGATTTTGTAGATAGTGACCTACATTCCATTGAACTAAACAGAGATAGTCAATGATAGAATCATTAGAGGTTATAAATGGGGTTATGCATGAGTGTGTAATATGAACTAAAAAATGGGCAGGAAATATTATGAGCAAAAGATCTCATTCTAGCCAGAAATAAAAGGCCAAAGGTCTCATGGGAAGTGGAATTATTTTCTAGGGCAATTAGGGAAAAAGATAGATGCAATAAAAGTAGCAACAACCAATAGTAACCTTAGAAGGAAAGTGGAAACCTCAATGACACATTATCATGCATATAATGAAATAAACATTGAGGCTTTGCACACTGTATCACTCGCAAGTTTGAGTAGGTTACTAGAGGTTGTGTTGGGGATAATGGTTAATCATGTCATGTAATTGGTCACAAATAAGTAAGCAGATTTTGTGTTTTCTTTGCAAAATGAGGGCAGCAGATTATTAGGGTGGTGATTGGAAGTGTGGGTAGATTTGTTAGTGAGTGGATTGATAATAATATTAGTAAGAATTCTACTATATAACAATGTTGTTAATGGCTTTGATTTAATATGACACTTACATGTGGTTTGAGGTAAGTGAGTGGGTGTGTTTGATTTGTTCATTGTTTTTTTATATGTTGTTTTATTCATAATTATCTTGGTTTATGAGTTTTCTTAAATAATCCATTTCATATTATACAAGTGGTATGAGCATGTAAAATTGTTTGGGGTTAAATTTTTATTGTTGGAATTTAGCCAAAGTTAATCATGTCTAATTGTAACCAAGAAACATTATTATTATTGGTGCATTAAGATGCTTACCTTTTTTATTGGAACATATCTCTGGGATATTTTTGAATGGCTTTATGAGGAGCCAAATTGATTGGAATGGAGAAAGGAAGAATAATGTTGAAGCTTTGTTTCACATTCACATAGCTCATGATAAGACCTTATTTCCAAGAATATCATGAGAAACAACTCCCAAATATGCTGGCACACTGTAGAATAAGCTTACCAAGGCAGTGATCAAGTTAAGGTGGTCAAGCTTGACACATTGAAGCTAGAGTTCTATAATTTGACTATCCAAGAAGCTGAAAGTATTAGTGACTATTGTGTGAGATTCAAAGGGGTCCTCAATAAAATGGCTATACTTCGAGGACCTGTAAGTAATGAAGTTTTAATTAAAAAGGTATTGACATGTTTAACACCTATATGGAATCATGTAACCATAATCATAGAATAAAGTAAGAATTTGACAAAACTAAAGTTTTATCAATAGGTTTGATCCCTCATGCCTCATGAAGAAAGATTGAAGGACACTCTTGAAGTTGTAGATAAAAAGCTTTCCTCCAAATGAAAAATTACTGACAATGAAGATGCAAGCAACAATAGTGCCAAAAGAAATCAAGGCCAAGGTATATGGCAAAACCAAAATCCTTCAAGAGGTAGAGGAAGAGGTGGATCAATAGGAAGAGGTAGTTTGAGAGGAAGAGGTAGAGGTAGATTTGATAAGAAAAATGTTCAATTTTACTTGACCACTTTGAAAGAGAATGCACATTGAAAGAATGTAAAAATTCTAACTATGCTCAAGAAAGTAGTAAGTATCCTTGACATCACTTATTTTTATCTTATGCCAAATGTGAAAATACTAATAAAGATGTTTGGTACCTAGATTTTCCATTCTCTAACCATATGACACTGAATGAAAAGTTGTTTTCAACAAAAGATGGAAGCTTCATATCCAAGACCGAGCTTGGTGATGATAAACCATTGGAGGTTGCTTCCAAAGGAGCTATGAAGGCCCAAACAAAAAAGGTATAACGAGTATTCATTACATTTATTACACTTCACAGTTGAATCATAATTTGTTGAGCATTGGGAAGCTATGTGAGAAAAATTATAAAGTAGTGTTTGAAAATAAGACATGTACTATCTATGATAGGAATAAGGGAAATAGGGTGATCCTATATGTTTCCCTTGAGGTTTGATGAACATAAAAGCAAACTTGCAAATATTTCTTATGAGTATTCAAGTTACTTATGGAATCTCACTTATGGGCATTTAAATTTTCACACTTTGAATTTTCTAACCTCCCATGCATTAGTTTATTGTTTGCCCAAGGTAGAGGAGCATAAGGAGGGTTGTGAAGGATGTGATAAAGGCAAGCATGCAAGGGAAAAGTTTCCAAAGGGAACTTACATGGAGGGCTCATCACCCACTTCATCTCATTCATTCACACATGTGGTCCTACAGAGACTAAGAGTTTGGGTGAGTGATCATACTTCATCACTTTTATTGATGACTCGGTAAGTGATCATATTTCATCACTTTTATTGATGACCACTCAGCAAATTTTTGGGTATATTTTTTGAAGGCCAAAAGAGAAACCTTCAATATATTCAAGAAGTTCAAAGCGCTCATACAAAATGAGCAAGGGTCTAAGATCAAATGTTTGCTTGATCATGGCTGGGAATTATGCTTAAAATCTTTCGAGAGTTTTTGTGATATGAAGGGCATCCACATACACACCCCAACAGAATGGAACAACTGAAGGGAAGAATCATAGTGTGGTTGAAATGGCAAGGCACATGTTACAAACTAAGGAATTGAGAGATTCTTATTGGGGATATGTAGTTTCTACAACATTGTACATCGTCAACAATAGCCCCACTAGTGCACTCCAAAACACGACTCCTAATGAAGCTTGGTATCTAAAAAGGCCTAATTTTAATCATTTCAAATTTTTTGGTTGGATGGATTATGTATATGTACCATATCAAAATAGAAAAAACTTAGATGCAAATAGTGAGTTATGTATTTTTATTGGGTATAGTGAGACAAGCAATGCTTATAGATTGTATAGTCCTCCCACTAACAAGCTAATTGTCTCAAGATATGTATCTTTTTATGAAGGGGGAGTTTATGGTCATCAAAAAGGCCATGTTGAGGAGACAAAATTTGTTTTAAATGATGATATACTTGTTGATATTGATCATGAGCAACCAACTAATGCTTCTATATTTAGTGGTTTAACTCCACCAAGGATCCCTTCATGAATTTCTTTGGTGTCAAGTTCAAGTTGAAATGCTTCTCCAAGTTCTACAAGGAAGCTAATAAGATTGAGTGATATCTATGACATGAGTGAAAATCAAGCACATGAAGAAAGCCAAATAAGTGAGATAGTCAATTTCGCTTTATTAGCGAACGTTGGTTTTGAACCAACATGTTTTGAATATGCATGTAATAATGAGGATTGGGTGCAAGCCATGCAAGAATATATGGATTCCATTCGCAAGAATGACACTTGGGAGTTGAAAAAACTTCCACATGACAAGACAATGATTCACACCAAATGGGTTTACAAGACTAAGTTTAACAAGAATGGGAGTGTTGAAAGAGAGAAGGCAAGATTACTTGCTAAGTGATTCACACATAAGTGTGGAATTGACTATGAAGAGACATTTGTACGATTAGCAAGACAAGAGACAATTAGAATGTTGATTTTGTTAGTAGCTCAGAAAGAGTGGAGCATACATCATATGGACGTGAATAGTGCTTTCTTGAATGGGTACTTAGAAGAGGAAGTATATGTGGAGCAGCGACAAGGTTTTGAAGTGGAAGGCAAAGAGAATAATGTCTACCACTTGAATAAGCTTTGTATAGTCTCAAGTAACCAACAAGAGCATGTTATGCTAGTATTGATGGATACTTTCACAAAAATGGCCTAGAGAGAAGTAAGAGTGATCTTAGCCTTTACTACAAATAATAAGGTATTGATATTGTAAACATAATTTTGCATGTTGATGACATATTGTATATGGGTAATAGTTCTAAGATGAATGATAAATTCAAAGTTGCTATGATGAATGAATTTGAAATGAAATATCTAGGCCTCATGAAATATTTTCTAGGAATGGAAGTTTATCAAAGTAAGGATGACATTTTAATTTGTGAGAAAACTTGATGCATGCGATATGATAAACAAATTTGAAATGATTTATTGTAATCTATCCCCTACTCCAAGGCTCATGGAATTGGGTTATGTATAGATGATGATGCTGATTTAGTTGATGAGACGACTTACATAAGTATTGTGGGGAGCTTGATATTTCTAACCGACACAAGAACTAATATTACATATTGACTTTCACTTCTTTCAAGTTATACGACAAATCCATCTCACATACATATGAAGGAATTCAAGAGGATTTTAGTAATGTGAAGGGAACTCTAAATTTTGGTATTCATTACTACTCTTTTGAAAGTTCAATCTTATTGGATTTAGTTATTCAGATTCGAGAGGTAGTATTGATGACCATAAACCCACATCTTGAAATTGTTTCTCTTTTGGTTTTGGTTTGATTAACTAGAGCTCAAAAAAACAAAGCATTGTTGCCCTCTCATCCACATAAGCTGAGTATGTTGGAATTACATCAGCATGTACAAAAGCTCTTTGGCTCAGAATTTTTTTGGAAGATATTGGAGAAAAGAAAATTCAACCTACACAGATTTATTGTGATAATGTAAGTGGAATCAAGTTATAAAAGAACCTGGTTCATCACAATAGGACAAAGAATTTTGACATGAGATATCACTTCATTCAAGATTTGGTGGAGATGAAGGATATTGAATTGGAGCACATAAATATTGAATTGGAGCACAAAAATATTGAGCATGTTATTAGGGTGGTTAAGACATTGAGTGTGTTTTATTTGTTCATTGTTTTTTTTATATGTTTTTTTCTCCATAATTATTTTTGGTTTGTGAGCTTGCTTAAAGAAGAAATTTCATATTCTACAAGTTGGAGCTTATGATCAAGTAATTACTCCAACAAGTTCAATAGATTTGGATATAAGACTCAGAGAATCGAGCTATAGTCTAATAACATCAAGAGAGTAGTTGAAGGTCTCAAAGTGTATATGGAGCCTCAAGTAGGAACACTCCTCAATTACATCCTTGGTAACAACATTACGGGTAGAATTGAACCATAATAGAGTCGAGGTTCAAGAGTTGATGCACGAACATAAATTTAATCATCACCAACTCAATAGATTGATGAAAATATTTATAGACGCGAAGATAATGTGGAAAAGCAAGGATACTTGAAATAAGCTACTGAGTAATTCAACCACCAAAGAGATGAACTCTTTGATTTGAATTTACAATGGATAGTTTTACCCACTCTTAGTCTTCAATACATGGGGCTTTAAAAGCGGAATGTACAAGTTATGGCAAGCTAAAATTTCTTGTTCAATATCCTCAAGAGTCATTTTCCGAGTTATACAAACTTGAAAATGAGTAGTAATTGTTTGAAGTGTTTTTTGAAATATATTTTCTATCTCATGACATTTTTCTTTTTATAGAAATATTTATTAAAAATAACTAAGAAAAGGGTAAAACTTGAGAATGTATTAAAAGGGAAGGGAATAAATATATATTTTATTTGAATACAAACCCTGAAGTTCGACATTTAAGTTTTTAGCCCCATAAGGTGAAAATTAAAAGAATTATTTGAGTAGTTCCCAAATAAATTGAATGAATGAAAACACTAAACATTCATCCAATGGTCAATCAATCAGAATCTAGACCATCTATCACCTTCAAGAGATCTATAGAAGCAAGCAACAACATGGAATGGGGATTTCCTCTTTTGCATACCTACATGTTGCTCATTTATGAGTGAGGGCGTGACCAAGAGTACTAATTTTTTCTTTTGTTGCTAGTTTAGTGTTCATGTAGATGACCTCTTCTTTAGTGATATCATTGTCAATTTGCAAGTTTCATCTTTCAAGTGTCTCTTGGGACATGACTCTAGAGCTCCATTGGTTTGTAGTGGAGCACATGTTAAGATCTTTCGTTGCATTTTTTTTTTATTTTTTTACCATTAAAGTTGGAATTGACCTCATGATTGATATATAGTATATAGCCTTTCCACTTTCTCACATATCCCACCGTGCAGAAATTTACTTAGATGCCAAAATGCAATAAAAAGAAGAGAATTTTCCTTGTTGGGGAAATCTCTCTTCAATGGTTTTTGTGTATATTTTACTTTGTAGCCATATTTATTTTAACATTTTTTAGTTTTGTACATAATTTTTGTTGTTTTAAGTTAAACAAATGTTTATTGGATCAAACATGGTTAATGTTAATGGTTGTTAAAGGAAATCTTATTCAATGACTATTTAATTACATATCTTCTACTATTGGTTAATATTTCTAATATCTTAACATGAATACAGATTCAACAATTAAGTTATGTAATAAAAGATTCAATTACACAAGTTATAAATGTGATCTTTAAGGTCACTTTTCATGCAACCTCGAGGTCATAATTAGGTCACAATTTCAAACCATGTTAAGATCAATTCATTAATTTTTCGAGATGCCTTCACTACTTTAACTAATCATTAATGTATTGGGATATTTGGTTCATTAATAGGATGGATATCATTTATTTATTTGTTCTTACATGAAGGCTATTTTAGTTACTCATCTTATATAGGGTTAGTGTGGTGTGGTTAATCCTTTTTTTGTAGTTTATAAGTTAAATACAGCTAAGACTCTACAGTAATGTAAGACCAAAATCTTAGAGAACAACTAGACTAGTTTGTTTCTTTTCTAAATAAATTCATGTTTAGGCATATAGTAGCTACGTTTTCTTGTTCCTTTTTACTCAAGGTCACTGTTTCTAGCCGCATGACTTTTTCATGTCACCTACCATTCATTGACTAGGGAGAGGGTTAAGTTGCACGAGTATTGGTGTGGAATCTACTCAAACTTGAGCAACTATAAACTATGGGATAACGTTCCCAATACTTCTCATCAGTGGCCTATAAGTACAAGATGTTGATGTTGATGTTGTTTTCGAGTGACACTTTCGTTCCAAAACATCAAGGTATTATGGGGATCATTCGAGAGATAGTTAAGTTTCGCTTTCCTTCAATTTTCATTGCAATTTTACTTTAGTCGAGTATGGATGTAACTAGTTATTTTTCTTCATTGTCATGGCATGCCAACCACTTCATCTTTGAAACTCGATATTACGGTTTTCTAACATATAACCTTTTGCTTGGGAGGAGGACAAGAAATGGTACCCTTTGTTTACACCTTCCCCTTTAAAATTCACACATCAAGTCAAACCTATTCCATGCAAATTGAAGTTGCATCTACCATTTTCTTTGTGGCGATTGAAAAGTTATTGTAAGAATTTTTTTTGTGCATTTTCCAAATGCATACATGATGAGGAGGTTCATATAAAATGACAAGTTCAAAAAATGACAATTGCACGCATTTCTTTTTTACTCCATTAAGGGATGTGATGCTTCATTGTTTGTTGACGTGGCTAATGAATGATTTTCCACCTCGAAAGAACTCACTTAATGTTTTACCTAGATCATTAGTATTGTTAGGTGAGGAGGTAACTCCTCAAATGAAATTGTGTTATTCATTTAGGATGTTCATTGTTATATACAAGAGGTTGTTACTGTTGAGTTTCATTTCCCAATGAATCTCCATTTCCTTTATTATTTATTACACTAATTACAATTGTTCACCCAATCCCTATGATTAGGTGTCAACATTCCCCCCCTTAATCTGAAGGGATGTTGGTGAGTCCAAGCATTGTTATCAATCGTTCAAGCTTTTCTCCTTGAAGCGCTTTGGTGAAGATGTCTGCAATCTCCTCATTAGTGGAAAAATGGTGAAGATGGATTGTTTTGGCCTTAAGATGATATCAAATGAGATGATATTTTGTATTTATGTGCTACGTTTGATCATGGAACTTTGGGTTCTTTGCCAAATTTATTTCTCAGGTATTTTCAATCATGAGTGGAGTCAATTGTACTTGTTTTACATGCAAATCTTCCAGAATTTTCTTGATCCACACAATTTCTTTTGTTGCCTCCGTTGCTACCACATATTCTGCCTCTGTTGTGGAATCTGCTGGAACTAATTGTTTGCATGATCTCGAGGAGATATCTCATGATCCAAGACACATAGCATAACCCGAAGTAGATACCCGAGTTTCCTTGTCTCCATCAAAGTCTGAATGAGAGTATCCAATAATCGCCCACCTGTGTGTACTTGAGTCCAAAGTCTTGAGTTCCCTTCAAGTACTTTAGAACTCTTTTTGCAGTAGACCAATGTCCCTCACAAGGATTTTTCATAAACATGGAGAGGATTCGAACATGAAATGAAATCTGTGGTCTCATAGTAGTGAGGTAGTTGAGACTTCCTACAAGTTGTCTATACTTTGTTACATCCTCAAATTATTTTCCTTCAATGGATGTGAGCTTTAAGTTTTGTTCCATTTGAGTAGTGAGAGGATTGCATTCAGTCATGCCAAACCTATTCAAGAGATCTCCAATGTACTTCTTTTGAGAAAGGAATATGGACTTCAATTGTTGAGTTACTTCAATACCAAGATAGTAATGAACATAGCCCAAATGATTCATTTCAAAACCTTTCCTGAATTCCTTTTTTATCGATGCAATGTAGCTCTCATTTTTCTCTCTTATCAAAAGGTTATCTACATATACCATAAGATATACAACTATTTTTCCAACCTTCTTGACAAAAAAAGTTGCATCGTCAATATCAAAATGTTTGAAATTGAGTTTGAGAAGATGCTCAGTTAATTTTTCATACCACACTCATGCTTCTTATTTGAGGCCATAGAAGGATTTCACAACTTTGCGTGCTTTATGCTCATGTCCTTTCACAACAAATCCTTGAGGCCCTTACATAAAAATATTATCTTTTATATTTCCATTCAATAAAGCACTGTTTACATCCATTTCATGGACTTTGCAATAGTTCAGAGTGTCTAGGGTAAAGAGTTTCTGGATGGTAGCCCATTTTGTTGTGGTGGAAAAAGTCTCCTCATAATCAACCCATTCTTTCTGTGCAAACCATTTTGCCACAAGCCTCGCTTTGTGCTTGTCAAGTGAGCTAACAACTTTATACTTGTTCTTGTAGACCCACTTGCAACCAATTGGTTTCGTTCCCAATGGAGGATCAACCAGCATCCAAGTGCCATTATTTATCAAGGCATCATACTCCTTTTGCATTGCTTCTTTCCATTCATCATGGGAAGCAACTTCTTTGAAGGAAATTGTTTCAAAATCTGTAGACAAATTCAATTCACAAT
>APFE031705503.1:15397-33496 GCA_000404065.3 Pinus taeda | reverse complement strand
GAACTAGTTCACGAAAGGTGGCATATTTTGCATATCTTCGGCATTTAAAGTTTTCTTGTCATTATTTTTATCATTACTTCCACCTCAAATGTAAACTACAGGAATGAAGGAAAAATCGTTATACAAGGCAGTATGCAGAAAACTATGAGTAAAGATAGTACTCCAATTTCCATTTTGGAAGGCACACCTAATCCACTTAAGGGAGAGAAAGAGCCGCAGAACTCTTCTGAGGCATCCATCACAGATTTCTCATATACAACCATGGTTGAATGGGTACTGAACGATGCCAACAACAGAAACGAACACTTTAATGCTCAGGGTCAGGAACTCACGGAATCACTATTTTTACAAATTTTGAGCTTTATACCCAATAAGAGAAAAAGACGCAAGAAGCAAAAAACGCATCAGGGAAGCCCAGATCAAGAAACAGAGGAAATTTCCAATGCGCGATTAGTGCTTAGCACTAATCGCGCATCGCTGAGAAAACTTGCTCGAAAAGGAAGGCTCCTAATTACTCAGTCACCTGCAAGCCCCGAAAATTTCAAGAAAGTAGTGATAGAAACAAACTGGAATCAGAAAACTAAAGGAAAAGCAGAAGCAGTCCAAGGGTTAACCAAGTTGAAATGGGATTATTACCAGGTATACATGGTAATGCCACATAGTCATTGGATGACTCTCAAGTATATCATCAATTTTACTGAGAGGATAATGCCAGCTCTTACCGATTCTATTTGCTTAACTCAACCAAAGACGGAAGACAGTCAGCCGACTCCACTCAGGAAAATACTGAATGCTTGCGACGTTAAGGAGCAAATTTAGAAATAGTTAGATATTAGATTTAATTTTAGAAATAGTTTTTCTTAGAAAGAGGACGGTCATTTAAACTGAATCCTCAATTTCTATAAATAAGTTATTTACTTAGAAGCATTTAAACCCTTCTCATGCATTTAGAGAAGGGTCCAGAAATTTATCAAAAACTTGTCCTCAGAACATGCACTTTTGCACCCTCAGAGGAGGTTTTGGTGAATGAATGGAACAAGGTTTATTTGATATTTGCATTTGATATCTACTACTTATGTTTCACTTATGTACTCTTAGTGGATGTTAAATCAAGGAGAGATAAATCAATTGTCGCTTGAAGCTCATGAGTAGGACTAGTTATAAATGGTACTTTTATCTCTTAACTATTTCTGCTTATGCGTTAAAGTGATATTTAGATTTCAGTTGTTTATATGTTACAGCATGGATGCCTGAGTTATCATTTGGCACTTTTGTAGGATGATAACTATTTGTTTATGTTTAGTGTATGAATAGCTCATTTATGCGATAAGTTTTCACAACTGTTTCGTCTAACTTCTTATACGAAGTAGTTCATATTTATTGAATTCTTTTCTTATAATAGCTTAATGATCTTTATTACCCGTTATTGTTTGAAATCTTTTTAGATCGAATAGAAGAAAGATCACACCCTGGGTTAGCATAAATTTTGATATTTTTTCTGTTTATTAGAATACAACAGCATAGCATTAGATTAGAATTAGGATAGAAGTATTCCATTTAGAACAGAAATACCCATCTTTCACACACACACACTGAATTGGGAAACTGGTCCCATATCCCCAGTCGGACCCGCTATACCAAATGCATAAGGAGCTGCCAACCAAGGTCCGGACTGGGCAGGTATCCTCCTTGTTGTTGACCCAATTTTCGGGGCCTTCAATAGGATCAAATGCAGGAAAAGAAACAGGAAAAAGAAAATAGAGAATACACAGTTCTTGATGAGATCACAGAAAAAGTGAAGGTGCCTGAAAATCATAATGATCAATAGTGAGAACAACAACAACAACAAGAAGCACCCCAAACACCTAAAAGTGGTGTTAGAAGATCTACCAGGATAAGTAGACTCCCTAAACAATACTCTCCTTCATTATATTATGTATTATTGACTGGTTTTGGTGAACTAAAATGTTATGAAGAAGCAGTGCAGGTAGAAACTAGGAAGAAGTGGGAGCAAGTCATGAGAGAAGAGATGGAATCCTTAGCACATAACCAAACTTGTGACTTAGTTAGGTTTCCTGTAGGTAAAATGACATTGTAGAATAAATGGGTTTACAGGTTGAAGGAAGAAGATGGAGGTAGAAAAAGGTATAAAGATAGAATTTTGGTGAAGGGGTTTTCATAGAAAAAGGATATATACTTTGATGAGATATTTTCTCCTGTTGTTAAAATGACTTCAATCAAAACTATTTTAAGTCTAGTAGTAGTTGAATATTTGCATCTTGAGCAGTTAGATGTAAAGACATCCTTTTTCCATGGGGATTAGGAGGAAGAGATATATATGCAACAACCACAAGGTTATGAGGTAAAAGGGAAGGAGAAACTAGTGTGCAGGTTGAAGAAGAGCTTGTATGGCTTAAAACAGGCTCTGAGGTAGTGGTATCTAAAATTTGACAGGTTTATGTTTGAACAAGGTTATACCAGATGTCACTCTAATTATTGTGTTTATCCCAAAATGAAAAATGATGGCAGCTATATTATATTGTTATTATATGTAGATGACATGCTTGTTGTAGGTTCTAACATGCAGGAAACAAATGTGCTCAAAATAAAATTGGTGAACTCATTTGCAATGAAGGATTTGGGTGCCGTAAAACAAATCCTTGGTATGAGAATAACTAGAGACAGGAAGAATAAAAAATTAACAGTCTCAGAGTGAGTACATAGAAGATGTTTTGAAAAGATTTAAAATGTAGAATGAAAAACCAGTTAGTATACCTTTGGCTAGCCATTTCAAACTAAGTAAGGAGGTGTGTCCCAAGACTCAGTAAGAAATGGCTTATATGTTTACAGTTCCATATGGATCAACAGTTGGAAGCTTAATGTATGCAATGGTTTGCACAAGGCCTGATATTGCACATGCAGTGGGAGTTGTAAGCAGGTACATGAACAATCCAAGAAAAGAACATTGGATGGCAGTGAACTGGATTCTCAGGTATTTGAGAGGTACCACAAATCAAGCATTATGCTTTGGTGGTTCAAACATTGCACTATAGGGATATGTTGATGCAGATATGGCGGGTGATAGAGATAACATGAGGAGCACAATAGGGTATGTGTTTAATGTAGGTGGAACAACTGTCAGTTGGGTTTGAAAACTGCAAAGTGTTGTTGCAATCTCAACAATAGAAGCAAAGTATGTTGCTGCTACAAAGGCTAGTAAAGAAATGATTTGGTTACAAAGGTTTTTGGATGAATTGGGTAAGAAGCAGGAGTTGGTCAGGATATACAGTGACAACCAGAGTGCCATACATCTTGCAAAGAACTCTGCATTTCATTCCAAGACTAAACATAGACATCTCAAGTACCATTTCATATGGTTAGTGTTGGAAGATGGACAGTTAAAGCAGGAAAAGGTACACACTAGCCAAAATTTTGCATATATGTTAACAAAATTTGTAAGCAGGGAGAAACTGAGATTCTGCTCAGTTTCAATTGGTCTTCAAGTATGATGATGAAGATGAGAAATAGCTAGGTCAAAAGTGAAGTCATTGTCCAACAAAGGAAGCAGCCCTGAAGTTGTTCTAATTAGTCTCCAAGTGGGAGATTGTTGGGTGTGGAGCTTGATTATCTTCCTTATTTAGAGGTATTTCCGCATTGAACCCCAATTCGTAATTTGGCGGCAATGCCACCCGTAAATGCGCGCTGCCAAGGGGGTCTAGGGGGTGACGGCTAAAAGTAGATGTAAAATGTTGTAATTTCGTAGTTAATCTGGGTCGTTCATTAGGCAGAAATCTGACAGTAGAAGTTATGTTTAATTTAGGGTTTTTGGCCCTAGAAGGAAACACCTCTCTATATATGAGGGAATTGTATTGCATCTATATAGATTTATTTTCTGAGCAAGAAAGAGAGAGTATATTGTGTGAAAGCGAAGAGGGAATTATAGTGGATCTGTTGTAGGTTGTATCTCTTCATTTTGCTGGATAATATAAAAGGAAGGGCTGGTTGTTTCTCCATGGATGTAGCCCAAATTGGGTGAACCATGTATATTTGTGTCTCTCTTGTTTTATGTGTTTTATGTGTTTATATTTATGCAATATATTTTATGTGTTTCATTGCTTTGTAATATATAATTTTCTAACACAAGCATCAAGTCCATCCATTCGGTATTTTTCATTCCTATTTGAATCTTTTCAATTCATTAATCTATTAATTTTTTATTAAACGAACACAAAATTTTAGTAGTTTTAGAAAGAAAAATAAAACTGAAATTAGAATTTTCTAAGGTAATATTCGGAAGGATTTTTTGGTAATATTGAGAGAGTATTTTATGGTTTATTTGTGATTTTTCAATTGAATAAATCGTGCTTGGAGAAGCCCTTAGGAATACATAGTAGTTTACCCAGACAGACAAATTTTTCACAATAAGAGAGGATGTGAACAACAATAATATGGCGTCAACTCATAAGGAAAAATCAGTAGGCCAATACCAATAATCAGTGACCAACGTTTTTATTATGATCAACAGAAATTTTTATATAGGTGCATATTCCACATATCGAATAATCAATTGAACTTTAGGTCTATATGTAATAATAATTTCTTTGTGATTGTATTGCAGTGACTCTCCAGGTGAAATAGGAAGGCACTATATGACGCACTTGAAAATGTGCAGGTAGGTTTGAGGTGCTAGGTATTTTTGTCTCCTAGGAAGCCCTTCAAAGGAAATAAATGACTCTCTAGGTGAAATAAGAAGGCCCTATATGACACACTTGAAAATGTGTAGGTAGGTTTGAGGTGCTAGGTATTTTTGTCTCCCATGAAGCCCTTCAAAGGCAATGCAAATGGTTACATGTAAATTTGATTGTTCTCTAGATTTGTATTATAAGTTCAATGCTTATATGCTTAATGACATATTGAGATTTCTTTTCTATTTTTTGTAAACAGAGATTTCCCTCTCCAGGAAAACTCAGAATAAGTGTAGATTCAATTTTCCTAGATCTGAGTGAAGGATTGAGCCAACTACTAAAGCATTTTAACCGAATGGAAAAGGAAAAATATGGACATGGATTAGAATTTAAAATCCCAGTGGACATAGAGAGTGTATTACGATATTGTACATGAATGTCTTGTTCCTATTATGACGATCTAAGCTTGTAACTCTAATCAAACATGACTTACTTAGATCTTAATATCCCATATCTATTGTGTACATTAATCACCAGTGTTCCCATATTCAATACATGGGACATATATCATAAATAAGCTTTTACCTTTGTGTAATATGAGTTATTCATCTAATCTAAGTAACAATGGTAATGGTTCTAATTTTCCTGTATGATTAATCTCACTGGTTCTATTGTAACACTAATTATATACGTTGTTTCCATAATCAGTTACATGTACTCATCACACTTCTACATAAGACTGAACATCACTTGTATAGCGATGAACAGGGGTTTTAGGTTTCCCTAATCACTTAGATCAGATTAAGCTTACATTATGTTAGAGCTTTATCTTCAGCATGACAAAAGAACAAGGCATGTTTCTTACTGTTGCAAGGAGAATGAAAATGTTATATGCTTGCATATATTCTCTGTTTATTTATTTTGGTTCAGATTCATGAGAAGTGGAGATGTTATAATCACAAGGCCCATCTTAATAATGAATGATGTTCCTATGATGTTGGAAAAAGGATGGGTGCATACCATGAATCCCTTCAAAGGCAATGAAAATGGTTACAGGTAAATTCGATTGTTGTCCATATTTGTATTATAATTTCAATCCTATAAGTTTGAACGACATATTGAGATTTCTTTTCTCTTTTTTGTAAAAAGGGATTTCCCTCTCCACGAGAACTTAGAATAAGTGCAAATTGAATTTTCCCAAATCTGAACAAAGGACTAAGCCAACTACTAAAGCCTTTTCACTGAATGGAAAAGGAAAAATATGGACATGGATTAGAATTAAAAATCCCAACAGACATAGAGAGTGTATTACGAGATTGTACATGAATGTCTTGTTCCTGTTATGACGATCTAAGCTTGTCACTCTAATCAAACATAACTTACTTACAACTTACTAACCCATATCTATTGTGTACATTAATCACTACTGTTCTCATATTAAATACATGGGACATATATCATAACTAATCTTATACCTTTGTTTAATATGAGCTATGCACCTAATCTAAGTAACAATGGTAATGGTTTTATGTTTCTTGTATGATTAAGCTTACTGGTTCTATTGTAACACTAGTTGTGTACATTGTTTCCATAATCAGTTACATGTACTCATCACACTTCTACATAAGATTGAACATTACCTATATAGAAATCAACAACGGTTTTAGGTTTCCCTAATCACTTAGATCATATTAAGCTTACATTATGTTAGATATTTATCTTCAACACAACTAAAGAACAAGGCTTATTTCTTACTGTTATATAGAGAATGCAACTGTTATCCGCTTACATATATTATCTATTGATGTATTTTGGGTCAGAGTCATGAGAAGTGGATATGTTATAATCAGAAGACCCGACCTAACAATGAATGATTTTCCTATGATGCTGGAAAAAGAATGGTTGCATATGGTTCACATAGGAGAAGAATTTGAGATTGATGACGTTCACAGTGCTTTTTTGGTGAACACCAGGAAGTTGTTTGATATTTTTATTTTTTTAGTGGTATAAATGGGAGGAACAAGAGACGTCCATTATCATTAAAAAGAAGGAAAAATACATGATTCCATTGCCATTAGAAAATTGGTATAAAAGAAAATAAAAATAAGAGATATGAATAGAGCCAATGATGCTGGTCATAACAGCAACCTCTACTACTTACGTTCATTTCCTACTGGATACAACGAGCTTATTCTCTACTAAAATAATTTACTGGCGACAACGACTTACCTACTTCGGATGAGGAGATTCCAGCGATGAGGGTGCATGAGGAGAGAAATCTTCAAAAGACGAGGGTGGACGAGGAGAAAAATATTCCAACGATGAGGGTAGACAAACAAGTTGAGAAACCTTCCACGCTACAAAAAAAACAAAAAACATCACACAAATATGATAAAAATATTTCACTACATTAAAAAATTCATAAAAAACAAAATGTGTCAATCACCTGGTTGTCTGCAGCGCTCGGCAACAGACCACACAATAGTGCTCGAGAACAGACCACACAACAAAACAACGCTCAGCAATAAACCACACAACACATCACAATAGAGCTCGACTTTCACACAACAGACAAATCAACAAAGAGGAAAACTTCACAACAACGTATGGCCCAACATATATATAAACATTTTTTCAGCCAAAAAACCTAGTTCGATTGAACAACTGGTTTAGCCGAACAATATTTTCGGTCGAACTATTTTTTTGCCGACTTTTTCAACTGCGACGAAAATTTCGTTTAACGATCGGCTTTAGTCTAAATGGCCAAAAGTTCTATTGGGTGTGGAGCTTGATTATCTTCTGTATTCAAAGGTATCGTCGCATTGGACCCCAGTTTGTAATGGGGTGGAAATGGGGCCTGTAAAATATTCGCTGCAGGGGGGATCCGGGGTAGCGCCCTCGAAGCTAAGAATAGATATAAAATTGCCTTGTAAAATGTTGTAATTTCGTAGTCAATCTGGGCCGTTCATTAGGCAAAGATCTGATGGTAGAAGTTATGTTTAATTTAGGGTTTTTTTCCCTAGAAGGCAACACCTCGCTATATATGAGGGAATTGTATTGTGTCTATGTATATCTGTAATATATAATTCTCTAACAAACACATAGATACATACACAGAATTTGTGGATTTCTTACTAAGTAATTATTATTCAATTGTAACAAAATGAGTTGTGAATCTAATTTTTACAATTAAATTTCTAATGCTAAGAGCAATTGCTTCTGAAAATAGTTCAGTGACTGCACTGTATTCAGAAATATTATTAGTTATCCATCCTGGGATAATACCTTGTAAAGCGACCAACGCGCCATTAGGGGTAAAGAATGCCCAAGCTGCGAAAGACAAGTTCCATGTGCTACGAAAAGCACCAACAGAAAAACCAACATAATGGTTTGATGAAATATGCAAATTGAGTGGAACATAAGGTAAGAAGAATACACATGTTTGCAAAGCAAACAATCACACCAAAAAATGAAAAGCGCACACCAATGAATTCACACACTAATGTACAAAAGTCTATTTACATGGGTAAATGTGCATAAAAATTTCATATGGAGCCCATTTTCGGACTCGGGTTATCGATCAATAGAGAATAAAACCAAAGTTTCACTGTTTACATGACATGTAAGCATCGACTTGGCCAAATAATGGAGTAAAACTCATAAAAGGGTATGCCCCCATGCCCCCGGGGTGAGTGAGGGTTACGAGTCATAGGATGAAAACCCTATTGCGATAATGGGAAAATGGTAGAGACACAGTGAAAAAATCTCATGAAAGGAGGCAAGAAAAAATTCATCTCATGACGAGGAAAATATCCCCCAAGTTGAAAGATTTTGCTGATTTCAGGTTGGACTAAAATTTCAATGGGAAAGGTTTCAGTAATATTTCCCATGTTACCTTTAGACAAAACTTCGTGCATCAAAATAGGTGTTTGAAGTGGATGCATTGGGTTATGAGAAAAGAAAGATTCAAGACACGAAGGAATCACACTTAGGCTTGGAAGAAATGAAGAATGATGATGAATATCATTCCAAGGAGTTTTGTCAAGAGACATAACCTCAACAATACCCTCGTCGGTTGGGAATGTCTCATTCAAAGGATCCGGGGAATCCCAAGAACCAATCCAAGGAGATTGCGCATAGGTATCCAAGTTCATACTGAAAACATCATGAGTTTTTTAAGAAGCCATGGAAGCCGAGAAAATTTCATGATAAGCTTGTTCCACCAGACTTAGTGGCATGGAATCACCAAACAAATCAATCTGATCTGGAGTAGGAACAATCCATGGATCTGTAGAAATGAATATCATATTGATAGAGGTGACATGCGGAGGTGGAAGAGAAAATGTTCCCATTAAAGCAGAATTTTTAAAAAGACCCGCCCCCACACTCTCATATGGAATTTTAGAATTTACCACATATGGGAGATTGTCGTTCAAGGCCCTAAAAGAGAAACAAGACAATTGGTCGATGGTGACAATTTTCCTTCGTGAGGAAAATGGAGCACCCAGAACAAAGAGGAAACCACACAAAACATGGCATGGGTCCAACTTTGCCCATGAAGAAGGTTGTAATTGAGATTCACGTCTACAACTTCCACTTCTAGCTCAACAATCTTCCCTTCCAAAGTGATAGGATAAGTTGTGAGAATACCATACGAACGAGAGCCTTTTCCATCAAAGGCCTCCAAGGTGTTCGAGAACTGGTTAAAAGGTGGAGAGCCAATGGCTTTCCAACATGAAACATATATGATGCGGGTGGAAGCACCTTCATCAATGAAAGTCCAATGGATCGTATTTCCTTTTATAATAACTTGAATTAGAAAAGCAATCTAATGAGGAAGACAAGGAACATGGTTTTGAAGATCAAAAGTAATCAAACTAGAATCAGAAGGATTAATGGTTCCTATAGAAGACAACAATGATTTCTTCTACTTTGGACATTTTTGGAGAACTTCCAAAGAAGACATCACCAAAGGCGATTGAGCTAGATCCTTGACTATATTGTAATGTTGTGCAACTCCAGTGTTTAGATTATAAGATGATTTCCGAAGCACACCTTTGGGAGGTGGCCAGAGAATAGATTAATTATTAGGTCACTCAAATAGAGTAGACTAGAATTGAGTGGAGTGGAAGTAGAAGGTATATCAGTGGTTTCCTTTTCCACCATCTTCTTTTGGGGGGTTTTATAATCTTTCGATCAAGTAGTGAAAGAGATAGACAACGAGCCTTGCATCATGAAAACTTGAGAACCAAAGGAGGTAGAGGATTGTGGTTGGTCTACCAACTGAGTCTATTGATATGAAAATGGCTCTTTCAAAATAGCTGGAGTCCCTTTCAATAAACGACTAACTTAAGAATGTTGGGGACAAGCCTTGGTATAATGGTCTTCCTCCCAAATGAGGCAAGGATATTTCGGCTTTCGTTTGAAGGCATCATCAACAGATGACTAGGGAGGATCTTGTTTTGGGGTATCGGATTTGGATTTTCCTTTACCATTTCTCTTACCTTTAGAGGCTTTATCTATTGCGGTAGACTAGATGGCATGGACCTTAGAGGTTTTACTAGGATTTGAAAGATTTTTCGAAGGATGATTGGAACCAGTATCTGAAACAGTTTTTTCCTTTGAACAAGTTTTGGTGGAAGTCTGAGACACTGATCCAATCATACCATCAATAGGTGGTACATTGGGAGACTTTGAAGATGCCAGATCCGAAGATGGTCTTAGAGTCCTAGGAAACATTTCATATATTGTGCCAGATTGGGAATAGACTAATTGTAGTTACTGGGCATGGGCAATAGCTTGGTACCCAGTAACACATACACCCATTGCTATATATTATAAATTTTGTTTACGAATTCTTAGGTGAACCATTTAGTTAACAACTCATCAGGAATTTCGAATTTTATGAGGTGACACCAACATCTTCATTCATGGAAATTATCAGAAATATGGGTCGCAATGTCCTGCTTTAGATATGTGAGAAAATGAGTACCAGTTTCATAATCAATAGGAAATTGGAAGTGGGTGAGGAAGGCCATAGCCAAAGAGTTAAAGTTTGCATAGGTAGCCTGAGGCAACTCAACATACCATTTTGCAATAGCACCTGTCAAGGTTCGCTGAAAGAGGCAGAGACGAATAGAATCATCAATGTAAGTTTTGGAAGAATACCATAAGTGATATATCATCACATGGGCTTGAGGGCCCTCTTTAGGTTTTCCTTCGAACTTAGGGTAGCCGCTCAGAATTTTAATAGGAACTGGAGGCTAGTAAGGCGAATGAAGAATGGGATCGTTAGTAAGCCTCGAGACATCAGGTACTGCCAATGTAGCTAAAAATTGCAATTGTAGATTAAAGGAAATGTAAGGCCTTTGAGGAGGCCCAACCTACAGGTTCCAACCTTGTTGGTAAGGATTTTTCCCCCAAAGCGGAGGATTTTGACCATAGGGGATTTGATTCTACCCCCAATGAGGGGTACCTTGACCATAAGGTGGATTATTTCCAGGGTAGGGTTGATATTGACCTACCATAGGCCATTGATAAGAATTATATGCATCACATTGATTGTAAGGTTGTTGCACCTATTGACCCTGAATATGAAGTGATTGGCCCTACTAGTATAGGGGTTGACCTTGTGTCTGCAAGGTTTGAGCTTGTTGATATACGAGTTGAGGTTATTGCTGCAGGGGCTGGCCTTGCTGCTACAAAGGTTGATGGTGTTGCTACAAAGGTTTTCCTTGTGGACACAAGGGTTGAGTGGGTTGTTGAACAAATTGTGTTTGCTATTGCAAAGGTTGTTGATACTGCTGCAAAGGTTGCCCCTGCTATTGAAAAGGTTGTCCTTGCTACTATAATGGTTTTTGGATAGTTCCTTGAGGGATACCATGTGGGTATTGGTAAGTTTTAAATGGGATTTGACCATATGCACCAGGAATAATGGATTGACTAGGTTGCACATGAGGTCCTGCTTGTGGAATATGGGGTGGAGTTTGCAGTGCTTGTGAACCATATGGGACATAAGCTTGTTGGAGTGGCATATGGAGCGTGTAAGGTTGTTGATACTAGATATCACCTACCCCAGATGAACCAACAAGGTTAGGAATACCACCAGGATAATTTTTATTGACTCCAATCATGTGAGGTTGTGATCCACTCACATGGGTTCCACCCGACAGAAGAGGAATTTTTTAATTTTCCCCTCCAGCCTATGAATAAGGCGACACATTTTTTCCACTTGATGGAGGGACTAAGGAAATTATGGATGCATGAATTGAAACAATTTGTTGTACCAGAATGGAAGGTTGAAACGATGGTAAATATTGCGATGAAACTGTCGGTTGAATGAGAACTGGCATGACAACAATTTGCACAGGAGTTTGAGAGGTCACATTTGGGATAAATGGACCAGAAGTAGGCATGCCATTTCATGACCAAATAGGATTTTGGTACAAAGAGGAAGCACTGGGATTTCCTGAAACTAATTGAGCTAAAGTTGTATAACTATATGGAAGCATATGCCCACTAGTTTTAGGAAGTGTGTGAGATGGGACTCTTCCGATAAGGAAAACCTTTTGGTGGAAAGTCATATTATTTCTTTTCATCAACATGAGTGTGAGTAGCGAAAACTTCCAGATGACCTTGAGGAGAAATTGAGATCTCACTTTTTGAATCCATGTGTGGAAACAACTGGCGAGGAGGAATCCAATATGTATGAGGAGATAACTCCAAAGGAACACCAGGTTGATCGTAAGGACTGTAAGAACGCTAAGGAGATATCACAAAAGGATCAAATAATATATTCAGAGGATATAAGACAAACCTCTGTGGACTCTCAGGGGTTTCTGGATCAGAATCTTAAGGGGACAAAGAATATGAAGGTGGTGGACGAGAAGCAAAGGGTTGGATGCTTGGGACATTCCCAAGTTCAAATACTTGAGCTTCAAGTGACTGAGGAAGTTCTGGATTAACTGCTTCTAAAGACCCTTCAATATCTGACAATGAAGGGGAACTTTGGGGTGAACTCAATGGTTCAGCCATGATAACTCTCTCAAGAGAAAAAGAAGAAGAGATGATTCATTGAGGGTTGATTAAAATTAAAATTTACAAGGAATTACTCAATATTGGGCCAAGAAGAAACTACATGGGTTCGACATGTTATCATTCGCAATTAAGTTTATTGACACGAGACAACAAAAGAATTGAAATGGGTAATTACTAGGCAAGAGGGTTTACCAAGTATCCGCGAAGTGCAATATACACCCTAGCCGAAACCAAGGACTTAACGTATGGTGGCCAATCTCCCCGAATGCTGTGTTCAGTGTAACACATTTACAAGGTGGCTAACTCGGTTACCTATGGCTAAAGGATAACAGCCTAACAGGGTCTCCTAATATATACACGGCGGTATAGGGAGCACAAGTCCATGTTAGCACTGTCTAATGCAAAATCGTTCGATGAGAGCATCCCTATATACTTATCATATTGAAGTGCCTTCAATATACCCAAAAGTACTGGATAACATTCTATATACTTCCATACTGGGACAGGATCTCAACCCTGGAATTAACTGTAGGCAATTAATGATAGATGATATGTTTAAATACGCCGAAACACATCTGTAGCCTATACCTCTAGATATTTGCATTAAGTGACAAATTCTCCTTAGGTTAATTGAGGTAAATTTTAAGTTTATCTTATATTAAGTTTCAATTTTGATGGCTCAACGATGTCATATATTCCTAAAATGCAACTAAATGATGAAAATGAAACCTTTTCATTCAATGAAGGCTAAACTAACAAAGGAAGAGAGATAACCAAATAATGCATCAAATAAGAAAAATGCATCAACACCATTCTTTCCAATGCAATATGTTAAAACAAGATGCAATCCTATAGAAACGAAAATAACTTTCCTTTCACTAAGATGCAATAATGATTTTTCTTTCACTTTGATTCAAACAATGCAAACTAATGCAATGAGCAAAGGAAAATGCAATCAACTCAACTCAATGAAAATATATTTCACTTTATGGTTTCGAATGCAAGAAATTTCTCGAAAATACTTAAATGAAAAAATATTTCACTTTGTCTTTCTGAAACATAAGAATGAAAACAAGAACTTTCTTTCAGTTTAGCCAAAGAAGACAATTTGTAATCTATGCTTAACAATGGAACTAAAACAATCTTCAAAGCATCAACATGACTCGACACTAATGAAAACAAATTCACTCTAATGAACCAAAAGAAACTTGTAAAATATGTCCTGATTGTAGGAAGACTCTTGAATGGGAGAAATTAATCTCAGAAAATTAGACCAATAAATGAGTGGAGGGTGACCTAGAAGCCTTAGAATCCCTAGAAAGAAATCAAGCTTCAAACACCCATTAGACAAATCAAGAGACAATTTCAGTCATACAAACATAAAACCAAGACAAATACACTATAGGCACACTGGAAAATAACTGACAGAGGCCAAAAAGACTGAGAACAATAAGAAAACCATAATTTTTATTATCCTCTGGGATCATCGCGCCTATTATAGGAAAAAGGGCGATGTAAGGGTAATAACCATGACTATAATTAAAAAAACAATGATGAAAGTGAGACTGTTAAGGCTAAACACGCGATGGACGATAAAAATGATGGAAAATAATAAAAAAATATTCAAGACCAGAAGAGACTAATTATCCTGAAGCAATAACCAATAAGTGCAAATAGATGTACAGAAGAAAACAAGTCAAAAAATTGACAGTTGATCAAACTCATCATAGAATTAGGGTGAAGGATTTGATGGAAAGGGTTATATCTTCCACATCAGAGTCACCATTTTGTTGTCTAGGCAAACCTCTCTGTAGATAGAGACAATCCCTCTAGCCCAATGAGTGGGACTAGCAACCTACATGACAATCTACTAGACACTTTCCTAAGTTACAATCTAAATAGAAGAAGAGGAAGATGGCCTGCCTCGTTCTGAGGCTATAATATCCTCCTTTGTTGAAGACCTCCAATCACTTGCTCCATGGGCTTAGTCCTACTTCTCACAGTGTTTAAGTTCCCACACAAGAGATCAAGACACAACAAAGCATGCAAGTACAAATAGCATAATTGAAAGTAACCTACTTAATAGATCAAGGAACATTAAGATAAATGATGCACTAATATACAAATTTATGGAAAATGAACCAACAGTTGTATATATTAATATAATAAAGGAAGAAGCATACAACCAAGCCTTGATGGCAATAAGACCTCCTTGAGTGAATGTCCAAGTCCAAGCTAAAGCTCTCCAGGCACTCCTTCTCTAAGCCAAATGAGTAGCATGTAGGAACAATATGAGAATAAGGGTGCAAATAACCAAAGATAAACCATTTGGGAATGGGAGAGCATGAATATATAGGTAGGGAAAGGGAGTTAGGATCTCTCCAAAGATAGGAAAAGGCCCTCATCTCAAGGAGGTAGCTCATAGGGATAAGACCAAAAGGTCAAGTTGAGAGAACTCGACCTGATCCACAGAGAACAACCTCCAGCTTGTCGTTCTGGAAGCCTCAAGATCACAAAGCTTCTTGTCCTCTTTGGGAAAATTGCCTTTTATGGATCATCACTAGTATCTAAGCAAAATGCACTTTGGCATCACAGGTCTAGTATAGTGTAACTAACGACCATCGTTGTTTTGAGTGTGAGGGGAGCAATGATTCCAAAATTAAGGTTTTAGATACATTTCTTTTAGGGGAAGCTCAAGGAAATTTTCCATCATTCTTTTAGGGAGGATTTGAGTTTCATATCGAGATGAGTACACTGCATGATGGCCATGTTTCAGGCACTTCGTGGTATGGCACGAGGAAGTGTAGGAGGTGTGACAAAATATTGTGTAATAGGGAGATATACCAAAATTCTTTAGTGAATCAAGGGACCAATAATATGTGGATCATAATGAATTTTGGTTCTAAATAATCGTTGGCATACATCATTCCTCCATCATTCAACAAATTTTAGCACTATATCAGCTAAAGCAGTTAGTTTCTCATGCTCTCATATGTATTAAAGTTTATATTTGAAATCCAAGTATGATTGCATTTTTATATCTATTATGCACAAACCAATATATCTATTACACACAAAGAAGTTATCATTAAAACATTGTTGGTCTGAGTATGGTCGGCCACTACTTTCCCATGCATAACAAATTAATTTTTCTTTGTTTATCTTTCTGTAGATTTTTTTTATAGAGTAACTACTTGTTAACATGTTTTTGCATATGTCTTGGATTAGGAGATTTGTATCACCTTTCTGCCTCCATGATTTCATGTTTTATTGCAGGTAGATGCTCATTTTTTTATGGATCCTAAACAATAATGGTGGCGATTCTTAAAGGAAATGTTAATGAAATAAGGGAATTCCATCCAAACATATATTAATAAATTTAATGATGATTCGAATCATGATATATCATAAGAGCTTGCTATAAAATTCGTCCCTCTACTTCAAGACTTTTTCATTACAAGAAGAAAATAACATGAAGACTTTTTTGCTACTAGATATATCTGTAACAAGAGAAATGAAGAGTTGATTTCAAAACCCAATATTACTCACCATCCAATCACCCATGCCATTATTAGCAACATGTTTTTGATTCCTCTTATTCTGATACAAGTTTGTGTGTTCAGGTGCTATTCCCTCAAAGTCAATGTTGATGGTCATCAAAATAACAGAAGGAATTTCTTGAGTTTTATGTTGTTGCTCCATATCTATCCACTTGCTCCCAAGTTTTATTAAGTTTACGGTTGCCTCAAATTAAATATAAAATATTCTTTTCAATGATGATTCACTCTTAATTTCTCATCATTTTGTAAAGTTATTATGATTGTTGATTGGCCTATTTTTCTCCATGTCACCATGCCAAGATCACCCATTGGGTCAGCTGGGGGGGGAGGGGGGGCGTGTGAGGGGGTTGTCATAGACATGTTTGATACTTAATGTATAAACTCTTAAAATAACATGGGAAATTTAGGGGTGTAACAAACAACAATCATACTACCAGGTGAATGGATCATATAATTCTAGTTACTCTAAAAGTTGTTATCCAAGAACTCTTTCCAAGTTTCTCTAAGGGGTATTGTTGAAAAACCTCCTATGACGGACCACTCTTATAAAACTTAGCAAGATCTCATGAGAACCCTAGCATGATTAACTCAAGGAATATTTCAGTCATTATCTGAGATGCTTTCTTTCAAATGAGTCTTTAGGGTAGCAAGACCAAGCAGTAAAGATTAATCTAAAATTGTTTCATGCCAACCCATGCTCTTAAGGAGCAAACTTGCCTCCACACCTATTAAGAAACCTATTTAAGGTTGTTTCACTACGATCCGACCTACCATGGTCATGGGTCCTAACAAGAATGACATTACAACTATTGGTCACAAAGCTAGGGTAATGGATTTTAGTTGAAAAGCTAGAAGACAAGATGTCTCATCATGATCCGAATTGTTCATTCTTATTATTTCTTGTGAGCGGAACTATCATTAGCTAGTTACCAAGCCAGGATAATGACCTTTAGTTAATTTCTAAACAAATGTAAATTATTTTAAATGACTCTGAATCTATATCTAATAAATGGAAAACAAACTTTTCAGTAGTTTAAAAGGCATATTTGCTGAGGCTATAAATTTCTGCAAGCAACAAACACCATGCCCATGGTATTAATGTTAATCTTACACTTTGATTTTATTTTTCATCTTTGTCTTTCCCTAAACTTATTGTCATATATCTTTGAGAATGGCTTTAGGATCCTTCTAGTAATTTTCTTTAGTGTTATGTGTTTTATAAATACAATTTTTTCATGGAAGTGGGGACCCTTAGCATTTGTGATTTAATTTACCAATATAACGGGGCTCATTTTATACACTTGGATAATGGCAAGACTTTGAGAGACAAAGACAAAGATAATTAGTTCATCCTAGGAATGCATCTTTTTGTCATCCTTTTTTCCCTATTTATATCCTTTTTTAATCCATGTTTAAGGCACTGACATTCAACATGATTAGGTCACTTTTATTTATAATGAGGGTAACAATGTAAATTTTAAAATAGGAGCTGTACCGAGTATCCATTTTTTTAGGTAGCAAAAAATCATCCGATTTTGAAAAGTGTTGATTCAGAATACACATTTTTTTCTTAGCATATTTTTGACACTTTAAATTTTCATATGTATCAAGTATGAACATTATTTTTAAAATGTTAGTGATTTTCATGCAAATTTTGAAAAGTGTTGATCCAGCATCAACCCTTTTTTCAAAGACTTATTTTCGACACTTTAACTTTTATAATGTATTATGTGTGGATAATTATTTTTTAAATTTAACAATTTTTGAAGTAGTCATGGTATTCTTCGTCTTCCCTGATATATTTATTTTTAAGTGTT